>JBBMOL010003579.1:0-15231 GCA_037954665.1 Laguncularia racemosa | reverse complement strand
CACAAAAAATTTCCTTGTCCCTATAGGAGGTATGGAACAAGTTTTTCTTTATTCTTTATCTTTAGTAATAAATGTAGTCAATGTTCGGCGAAATAATTAGCATATGAAACATTTCACTAGACATTTTTTGTGTTTAAATCCAAAAACACAATAATGATCTTTACACTTCTACGGCTCAAGTACATATACTAAAACCACAAATGAAGTACACACACAACTACTTTCAAGTAGATAGAATTAAATTCAACTACAAGTGTTTAAGTAATTAGTTCATTACTTTCACACTTTAATGATTTGTTTGAATTTTAAATTCTACTACTCAACTTTCCTTATTCTTGCCTTGACTTCTCACTACTTAAATATACAATGGGCAGCAAGGAAAATATACATAACACACCATCACCGCTACAAAAGTCCCCTTATGCTCACGGTTCACAATGCTTCATGCCACCACTAACAATGTCCTTGACAGCACACACAATAACCAATACCAAATGTACATAACCTCTACTAATTAACAAGAATATACCAAATACACTCCTCAAGCCACAACACAATTTCACTTCCACAACTAAACCAAAACCACAACTTCTACACAAGATAAGGTAGCTCACTTTCAAATTCAAAAGGAGTTCAATAAGTGCATAAATCCACAAATGGTAAGAAGCTATTTCAATTTCAAATGACACATATGAACTATGACTTAATGTGTGTTTTGAAATTCAAATTGACTTCTTAATGTACACTTTCAATTATGATTTCAAATTTGAAATTATAATTGTGACTCCTCCACCTTTTCTGGAAATATACACTACACAATTCCACTTCACATTGAAACACTACTCTTCCCTTTCACAGTTTGCTATTCATGCACTACACATTCACAGCCACAAGCAAGGATTGTCAAGAGTGTCCAATTCTCCAAGTGATCATCCACTAATCAACAAGACAACAAAATTCAAGAATTACAACAATAAGAAGCAAGTTCACGCCAACAAACATGTTCGGTTCAAAATGCTACACAACCAAACCTAATTTCTAAATTCAATTTGTAACCATTCCTTCTCACAACCTCAAGCTCTGATACCAAAAGATGATGTGACAAAATTAAGGGTTAAGCACATGCACTGGAGCAATTTATAAACCTCAAAGCACTTATTCAATCTCGATTCAAAACTACAGAATTTGCGTGAACCCTAATGGAAAGCAATGAAATCCGAATGCTCTAACTTTTAAATTAACAATTCCATAATGATAAAATACTTCGATCAACACTAAACACAAATAATATCACGTGGAATTACATAACAAACAACAAGAACCAATTCAAAGATCCACTTTCCCAAAAAGTGATCCACAGTTTATTGAGGCTAAATTGAAGGTTAAAACTTAAGGCTAAAATAAATCATTGTAGCAACAAGAAATTGATTACAAATGCAATCAAATTTGGTCAATAACTGATAAGAGTAATTAACCCTTGTAAATCATGGGCATTAATGATGAATTTGTGTAGTCTTTTGAATAAAATCAATGTGGATTCGGTACTTAACAGATAAATATATATGTCTCAGGGTATAATACCAAAGAGAAGGAGAAAGACCACAAAAGGAGCATGATTGAAGCTTAAAAGATCAAGTTAAAGTTACTCATGGACAACACAGGGAAAGCTACGACCGTGTCATGAACCGTGGGCACACCCGAAGATGAAAGTATCACTTGGAAAGGAAGCACGGCTTGTGATAGGGGTGTGCTTGAAGCCGTGACAGACACTGTGAAGACGTGGAAAGCTCCAGAACTTGGCACGATTTATAATCTAGTCGTGTTGGTAGCCGTGTTACTAGTCGTGTTCTTAGCCGTGCCAAACACCGAACAAGAATGAGGAGTTACAGATTATCGATCAAAAGGAGACACGGTTTGAAATCTGGCCGTGTTGTTAGGCGTGTCAGGCGACTGTTATTCACTTGTCGAGATTCACTTGGAAAAGGAAAGATACAGTCGTATCTTTCCAGCTGAAGATGCTCGGCCATTCCTTAGGAAGTATAAATAGAACAACCCTAAGGAGAGGAAGGGGGAGGCGGCACAAGAGAACCCTAGAGAAGAGAAGTTGTTGCCAGAATAGTTGTCGGATTTGAAGCCAAGATATTTCGTGTTTGAATTTTCTTTATGGACTCAATTATTTTCTGTTTTGTTCTTCTTATTAGATTCATGAGTAGCTAATTGTTTCATACCTGGTCCCTTAAGAAACCCCTGATTGTCATGTAACAGAATTGTCGATGTTCAATAATTAATTATAATCTTCGAGTTTATTCATGTTTGCAATCATAGTTTGTTCATCTTGATATGTGCGTAGTATTAGGATGGTATTAGATCTCTGTTATTAAGATTGAGAAATCGTTTAATAGAGTGGATCTGGCATGGATAAAAAGACCCCTTGTAATCCTAGAGATAGGTTATAGGAGGTTTTCTGTATTGAACGAGGTCATTGTGGTCTAGTTCAATTGAGAGTCCTCGGATTTTATTGCAATCTTAATTATGTTAATTAAAGAGAGATCTTAATTGACTTAATTAGGATTAGAGATTATTGATCTTGAGAAAGACCCTAATCTAGTGAAAAGAAACTCCACAGATCAGAGATTGGGTATTAATCATTGGAAAGTTTGGAATTAAATAAGAGTTGGATGAGAATTAGGGGTGGATCTTGGGCAGGGTATGTTTAGATCATTGAATTAATTAAGGGAGTGTCTGAATATATTTACTGTGTTCATTTTATTCGTTTCTTTCAGATTTAAGCAATAATTAGGATAAATTGAGATCATCAATAGTGAGAAGTTAAATAATAGGATAATCGTTAGTACTAGTACTTATAAGTCTTCGTGGGATCGATACCTGTACTCCTATGCTATACTGCTAGTCGATAGGTACACTTGCCTGAGAACTGATCGTAAGCTAGGATTGAGTATGGGGTTAAACTTGTTAGAACGGTCAGATCGTACATCAAGTTTTTGGCGCCGTTGCCGCGGACTTGTAATATTAGGAAAACATGACGCCTACTACTTTAACTATATATATATTTTTTTAGTTATTTCCATTAACTTCATTCGTGCTTCCATTCAAATTTGTTGAGGAAACTAAGTTCATTGTTTGTCTGTCGCAGTTTATGAAAAGGAGCTCTTCATCTAAGCTTCTTGACTTTGATCCTGAGATTGACCAAACTTTTAGAAGGCGATTGAGAGAAACTGGACCAATGGCAGATGAACGAAGGACGAAGGTTGAATATGCTCGACCTACTCTGAGCAGCACTGGGTTGTGTATTGTGCAACCAGCAATAGAGGCCAACAACTTTGAAATCAAGGCCTCTACAATGCATATGATTCACAACCAATGCCAATTTGACGGTTTGTCTGACGAAGATCCTCATGCGCACATTCAGATGTTCTTGGATATTTGCGCAACTGTCAAGTAAAACAAAGTATCTAAGGAAGCACTAAAATTGCGACTTTTCCCTTTTACTCTCTGGGGGAAAGCAAGGCAGTGGTTTAGTTCACTAAACCGGGATTCCATAACCACTTGGACCCAAATGGCGGAGACTTTCCTGGACTATTATTTCCCACCATCGAAAACTGCCAAGTTGACAAATGATATCACATCATTCACCCAACTAGATCACGAGCCCCTGCATGAAGCATGGATCAGATTCAAGGATCTTCTTAGGCGGTGTCCACATCACCAAATGCTTAATTGGCTGCAAGTTTCCACCTTCTATAATGGGCTTGACTATGCAACTCGGCAGACAATTGATGCTACGGCTGGGGGTACTTTAAATGTGAAGATGCCGGAAGAGACATTGAGTTTGTTTGAGAACATGGCAAAAAATAATCACCAATGGAGCCATGGTAGACAAAAGCACAGGGCAGCGGGCATTTATGAGGTCGATTTGATGACAGCAATTGCAGCAAAAGTAGATGCGCTCGCTTCAAAAGTTGAAGGGATGGTTGTATCTCAACCATCCCAATACTGCTCAATTGAACCTCATTCCAACAATGCGATGTCTGAAGTGACAGAGCATGTTGAGTATGTGGGAAATCCCACAAGATCACAGAACAATCCCTATAGCAACACATATAATCCAGGATGGCGTAATCATCCCAATTTCTCCTGGAGTAATCAGCAATCTCAAAGGGGTAATGCACCTGCTCCAGGATTCCAAAGACCACCTCCACCTCCTTTCCAAGAAAGGAAATCTAGCCTTGAGGATATGATTGCGAAGTTTATTCAAGTGTCGGAGCAACGCCAGCAATCCACAGAGGCAGCTTTAAGAAATCATGAAGCCTCAATCCACAACTTAGAAAACCGGATGGGGCAGATATCTAAAGCGCTTGCTGAGCGACCACAAGGGTCTCTTCCTGGAAATACAGAGACCAAACCATGGGAACACGTGAAGGCAGTAACTCTTAGGAGTGGAAAGGAAGTGAAATCAGACAAGTGTGGGGAAACCCCCGTTAGTAGGAAGGGGAAAGAGATTGATAAAGGCGAAACCACTAATAAAGCAGAAAAGGGCAGAATTATAAAGGAAAGAACAAAAGACTTGGAAGCTAAGAAGACACCTATCGTCCAGCCCTATAAACCCCCATTGCCATATCCTGCTAGGCTGCGGAACGACAAAGAACGGGAACATTTCGGTAAGTTTTTGGATTTTTTCAAACAGTTACATATCAACTTACCACTTGTGGAAGCCCTTTCTCAGATGCCCCGGTATGCCAAGTTCTTGAAAGATTTACTATCTAATAAGAAGAAGATGGAAGAGATCTCCACTGCAACAATTGGTTCGGGTTGTTCTGCGATTTTACTAAACAAACTTCCAAGGAAATTGAAAGATCCAGGGAGTTTCACCATACCATGTTTCATTGGTAATTTACCCGTAGAAAAAGCATTTGCAGATCTCGGGGCTAGTATAAACTTGATGCCATATTCCCTCTTTCAAAAGCTTGGATTAGGGGAGCCAAAGCCTACACAAATGAGCCTTCAATTGGCAGACCGATCAGTGAAGTTTCCTAGAGGGGTTATTGAAGATGTGTTAGTAAAAGTAGAGAAACTTTCATCTTCCCGGTTGATTTTGTGATCCTGGACATGGATGTCGACACTGAAGTTCCTTTGAACTTAGGACGCCCTTTTTTAGCCACAGCCCGAGCAATCATTGATGTGGCTGAGGGCCGATTAGTGCTGTACATTGGGGGAGACGAGTTAGTGATACAAATCCCAGCTGTGATGAAGAAATCGGTAAATTCTGATGATACTTGTTATGCAATTGATGTAACTGATACCGTTGTGGAAGATATCTTATGCAAGGATCCATTAGAGTTGAGTTTGAGAGTATGCAATATTGAAGAGACAGAAGATTGTGCAATACAAGAAATGTTAACTCATCTTGATGGCAAGGATGAACTTGGGATAAAAACAGAGAGGGAGAATATTGATGCAATAGATGTTACCAGATTGAAGCCCTCTATTGAAGATCCTCCAATTCTGGAGCTGAAGCAACTCCCTGACTATCTGGAGTATGCTTTCTTAGAGAAAGATTCTCAGTTGCCGGTCATCATTGCAGCCGGGCTAACCATTGGTCAGAAGGAAAAGCTCTTGAAGATCTTGAAGGACCATAAGCGTGCCTTGGCATGGAAAATCACGGATATCCAAAGGGTTAGTCCATCTTTTTGCACACACAAAATCCTAATGGAAGTCAATTTCAAACCAGTGGTGCAAGCTCAAAGACGACTTAATCCAAACATGAAAGAAGTCGTTAAGAAAGAGGTAATCAAATTGTTAGATGCTGAGCTAATTTATCCCATTTTTGATAGTTCATGGGTAAGCCCCGTCCAGGTGGTGCCAAAGAAGGGGGGAATGAAGGTGGTCCCAAATGAGAATAATGAGCTCATACCAATGAGGACGGTGACGGGATGGCGAGTCTGCATTGACTATTGCAAATTAAATGAAGCCACACGCAAGGACCATTTTCCTTTACCTTTTGTCGAACAATGTTGGAGAGGCTTGCTGGACATATGTTTTACTGTTTTCTAGATGGGATGTCGGGATATTACCAGATTTAGATTGCCCCTAAAGATCAAGAGAAAACTACCTTTACATGTCCCTATGGCACATTTGCTTACAGGAGGATGCCCTTTGGATTATGTAATCACCGGCCACCTTTCAGCGGTGCATGTTAGCGATTTTTGAAGATCTGGTTGAAGATATTATGGAAGTATTCATGGATGACTTTTCCGTGTTTGGGGATTCATTTGATTCTTGCCTATAGAATTTGGAAAGGGTTCTCATACGTTGTGAAGAAACTAACTTAGTCTTGAATTGGGAGAAGTGTCACTTCATGGTGACTGAAGGTATTGTCCTAGGACATAAAATATCTCAGCAGGGGATTGAAGTAGACAACGCCAAGGTTGATACTATAGCCAAACTTCCCCCACCCTCTTCGGTTAAAGCTATTCGGAGTTTTCTGGGACATGCTGGATTCTATAGACGATTCATCAAGGATTTTTCCAAAATTGCTCGTCCTCTCACCAGGTTGCTGGAGAAGAACATCGCCTTTGATTTCAATGATGAATGTCTCCAAGCCTTTGAGGCGCTGAAGGAGAAACTGATCGAAGCTCCTATCATGGTGGCTCTAGATTGGAACTTACCATTTAAACTGATGTGCGATGCCAACGACTATGCTGTAGGAGCTGTCCTAGGTCAAAGAAAGGATAAGTATTTCCAACTGATATACTATGCCAGCAAAACTCTAGCCGGGGCTCAAGAGAATTATATACCACTACTGAGAAGGAGTTATTGGCAGTAGTGTTCGCTTTTGACAAATTCCAATCTTATCTTGTTCTTTCTAAGGTGATAGTGTATACTGACTACTCCGCATTGAGATATTTAATGACCAAGACGGACGCAAAACCCCACCTCATCAGGTGGATACTCCTATTGCAAGAATTTAACCTTGAGATTAGAGATAAGAAGGGAGCAGAAAATCTCGCAGCGGATCATCTATCTCGATTGGAGAACCCATGTGTGGAGCAGCTAAAGGAAGAAGATATTAATGATAGATTTCCAGAGGAGAATTTGTATTCCGTCAACAAAGTTAGCAGTTTGGAGTCCCCATGGTTTGCAGACATGGCCAACTATCTAGTGGCTAGGGTCCTTCCACAAGACATGTCAAAGCAACAGAAAAAGAAGTTCTTTACTGACCTGAAGTATTACTATAGGGAAGACCCCTACTTGTTCAGGTATTGCTCAGACCAAATGATCAGGCGTTGTGTCTCACATGAGGAAGGACGGGAGATCTTGAACCATTGCCATGGTGGACCCACTGGAGGACACCATGGTGCCAATAGGATAGCCCACAAAGTGCTAGAAGCTGGTTTTTATTGGCTGTCAGTATTCAAGGATGCCCAAAATTTTGCAGCTCAGTGCGATCGATGCTAGAGAGATGGCAACATTTCGAGGAGGGACGAAATGCCACAGCACTATATTCTGGAGTGTGACGTGTTTGATGTATGGGGTATTGATTTTATGGGGCCATTTCCTCCTTCATATGGAAACAAGTATATATTGGTAGCAGTGGATTATGTGTCTAAGTGGGCTGAAGCATAAGCTCTACCAACAAATGACGCTAAGGTGGTTGTCAAGTTCCTCAAGAAGCTCTTTTGCCGTTTTGGGGTGCCTCGAGCAATAATTAGTGATCGGGGTACACATTTTTGCAACTCTCAGATTGAAAAAGTCTTAAAAAGATATGGAGTGACTCACCGTCTCACCACTCCTTATCATCCACAGACAAGTGGGCAAGTAGAGTTGTCAAATAGAGAGCTAAAGTGCATCTTAATGAGATCAACTCTCCAGCATGAGTGAGATTGGGCAGACAGGTTAGACGATGCGTTATGGGCTTATAGGACGGCCTACAAAACACCACTTGATACAACTCCTTTCCGATTAGTATATGGGGAAAGCGTGTCACTTACCAGTTGAGATTCAGCATCGGGCGTTCTGGGCAATCAAGACTATTAACCTCAATCTCAATAAGTCAGGAGCTCACAGGAAAAGGCAGATTAATGAGCTTGATGAGTTAAGACTTATAGCCTATGACAACACTAGTTTCTACAAGGAGAGAGCCAAAGCATATCATGATGCAAAGTTGCGCCAGCACAAGCAATTTGAGGAAGGAGATATGGTTATTGCTATTTAACTCCAGGTTAAAACTTTTTCCAGGGGAACTCAAATCAAAATGGTCAGGTCCTTTTTGGGTAAAGAACGTTTTCCCTTATGGCACGGTGGAGTTAGAACACCCTGAAAAGGGTATTTTCAAGGTCAATGGACAGAGACTTAAGCATTACTTAGGAGACAAGAGGGTATTTGAAGAAAGAGCGAAGCTGACCCTTATTTGAATCCATAACTGACCTTTTTCTAGTCCTTAGGTCAAGCCAACGACGTTAAACAAAAAGCGCTGGCTGGGAGGCAACCCATGCATCTACTAGGTTAGTTGTTCCTTTTTACTGTCATCATCATTACATTTGTGAGTTGTGGTTTTGCAGGTAAGATTTTAACAAAGAGGGTATGATATGGTCTAAGCCACACCAAAGTGTACGGGCATTTGTGAAAGGTGTTTCATTCCAGGGGATGGCACGGGTACAGGCACGGCCAAGTTACAAGCCGTGCCACAAGGTAAGATTTCTCCAAGTTCTTTATTACAGAGTAGTGTATGGTACAACTTATAACATGCCTAGTTTTGAGACCGTGTCGTCAATAACCTTTTAGGGTTTGCGATTTTCAGAAGTAAAACACCTTGCACTACATTTCTCTCCTCATTCCCATATTACTTCTCTCTGCATCTTCGTTCTTTTTCTTTCCTCTCTGTTGTTTCCACTAGGTGAAGAACATCATTCATCAATCTTTAGAGATTTCTTAAGTGTGGTGTATTCAAGATGCCTAGGACTAAGACCGTGGCGCATAAGAATGCTCAACCTCGTTCAGCTAGGGGTTCCTCTAGGACTACGAGACGCTACCCTCCTAACTTGTGGAGGGAGGATGAAGGTAAGTATGACATAGTGCGAGAAAAGAAAGTATTCATGCCTAATGTGGTAGTCGATTGGGAAGTGCTGGCTCGGTATGGGTTGGTGGAACGATTTGATCACTTCTTGAACGATCCAGCTTGGAGAGCACTTCTAAGCATTGAGGAGGACGTGTATTCTTCGCTGAGCTATGATTTCATCGCCACATTCAAGCTTAGTTTCGATCGGCATACCCAGCTTGATAACGTGGTCTCCTTCTACTGCCAAGGGAGTTACCACCGTGTTGAAATGAGAGACTTCATCAAGTGCCTGGGTATTTACGACAATGAGTTTATCGACTCCGATGAATTCTCACAACTTCCAGATGCCTTTCCTCGGGGCCTACTGCAGTATGGAGTGTGGAACAGTATGGGAGATGGTGGATATGATCCCTCCAAATCTAAGGGGAGCCATTTAAGGGATCCTGCCGTGCGTGCACTTCATTACATTCTGGCACGTTCACCACTGGTAGAGGTGATTCTCAAGGGGTTGTGAATGTGTCGGACCTGTACCAGCTGTGGAGTATGATCACGGGTACCCGGGTTAATGTCGGATTAGCAGCTGTTTGGTGTTTGAAAAAACAGTGCGATCTGGGGCACCATAAGGTTTTTGTCGGCTCTTGGATTACCCGTATTTTGAAAAATTATGGTGTCTTTCCAACCGGGTTCCCAGGGACAGTTGTGGAAGGAGTGCCTCTCTCCTCGAGAGTGTTTTGCGGAGGTGGAGGTTTCGCATACTGGATGCATCTGACGAACAACAAGAGCCGGAGATAGAACCCGAGCAGGATGAGGAGCAAGAGCGAGCTCAAGAGAAGACTGGACCAAACCAAGAGCTAACAGATTCTGTAAAGAGATTGACTGTGGATTTGGAAAGAAATTAAGAGAAAACAAGCTAGGCAGTCAAAGCGGGTGAAGGGCTTGAAGAGTTATTTGGTCACTTGTTTATCCCGTATTAGTGAGACATTAGGGGTTGATCTTCCCCCATGTGGTGGCTCTAACGATGAGGATGTAGCATCACAAGCTACTCGGGTTGTTTCTGGAGGAGATCGTCACTCGAGTGGTGCATATGATCCCGGTTTTCATTTTGGAGAATCCTCGGGTGTAGCTTTCAGGGCACGACATGAAAGTCCCGCAGCTGCTACTGCCGAAGCGAGCAATCAGCAGGATACTGAGGTGATTGGATCTGATTCTCCTCGCCGATCGGGCATTGTACCATTGCTATCGGATGATGACTTCAGTAGCTGATCTTGCGAGTGGATCGATGGAAGTTAAACCCGGGAGATTTGGACCATTGTGCAGAACAGCCGTTTTACTTTTGTTTTTACTATCCTGATTTGTTTGATTATGGAAGACTGACCAACCACTAATGTTTGAAATAGAAAATGCTGATGATATTTAGCTTTATTTTCAGTCAATTATGAGTTTCTTTTGTTTTGTTTTGTTTTTTTTTGTTGTGAGATACAGGCTTTCAAAGTACACCGACCCATTACGTTTAGCAGAGGTTCTCATGACTCTACTTATGTGTCGCTTGACTTTCTGTTAAAGATCCGCGTTGTAAGAGAGTTTAAGGAAGTTTTCATTTTCCTTTTGTTTTCTTTTTTGCTTTTATTCTTTGTTTCCCTTTTTGCATTTCACAAGGACATTGGGGACAATGTCTATTATAAGTGTGGGGAAAGGGGCTAGGAAAACGAAACTAGGATACAAGGGTTATGCAATCAAAAATATAATTTCCTCTTAATTAAGGTATAATCGATGATAACTTTTGACAATCAAGGACTGCTGAGATTTGTTTATTCCCCCGTGGAAAATCTTTAACAATTTTTATTCTCTTATTATGTATTAGAGATACGTTGCTAAAATTATAAGATGAAATCTAAGTGAAGTAAACTTACTTGTTATTTAACCTTTACTTTCGGGAAGTGAGACTGGATTAAGGTCACTAGTGAGTTTAGTATGCTCTTCTTTTTGCTCAGTAGGTAAGCTATATAACTTGGAGTGAAGGAGTAAATGATACTTGTAACTTGGTGATTCCTTTTTGAAGAAGTTTCTGAAAAAAAAATGTAAATAGTTCAGAAGTGGGCCTCATAAACTCGAGTAATTAAGCCTGAGGGATGCCTTTTTAGGGAATAACATCTATTGACTCGGGTGACGAACTTGGGATCAATGGCTGAAAGCTCGCTACAAGGGTCATGAGAAAAGTTTGAGAAAATGAACTTAAAAGAGCTTATATAAATGATAGTTGATTGATTGAGATGGTAGAGGTTCGAAGGGGTATTTTTAAAACCTAGTAGCCTAAGATCGTCTGGTCTAGGACTTATTGACCAAGGAAACCGTCATAATTAATTAATTTAAATGAGTTAATTGGACTCGAATAAGTAAATCCGAGGGACGCCTTCTACGCTGAGGGAATAACGTCTGTTAACTCGAGTGATGAACTCGGGATTATCGATCGAAAGTTCGTTACATGGGTCGGTTAACTTAGTTAAGTGCCTTAATGATAAACTCCTAAAAGTAACTTAAGAATTGGATGAAACAGAAAAGGAAGAGCTAGGAGACAAGTGGAGACAACATGCCTTTAGTCACTGTTGTGTTGCTTACAACAGTGGTTAAAAGGATAGTATACTTTATTTTACTAGTCTCGATCTTGTGGCAATTCTGACTTTGGGAATTTTAGTTTAAATGATAATGGTAATAGTTTGATTCACTTGGATTAGCTTTGGGAATTTTAGTATTTTTATTTTGTATACAACTAACGGTAAGATTGAGTAAAGATTATCAATGATTGAGGTGTAGCATGAAATCGATGATGCTGAAATACCTTCTTGATTGCTGGAACTTACGAGAACTAGTCCTTTGGGTTTTCTGTAATCCATGTTTGCTTGAGGACAAGCAAAACCTTAAGTGTGGGGAAATTTGATAAGAGTAAATTAACCCTTGTAAATCATGGGCATTAATGATGAATTTGTGTAGTCTTTTGAATAAAATCAATGCGGATTCGGTACTTAATAGATAAATATATATGTTTCAGGGTATAATACCAAAGAGAAGGAGAAAGATCACAAAAGGGAGCATGATTGAAGCTTAAAAGATCAAGTTAAAGTTACTCCTGGACAACACAGGGAAAGCCACGGCCGTGTCATAAACCGTGGGCACACCTGAAGATGAAAGTGTCACTTGGAAAAGGGAAACACGGCTTGTGATAGGGGTGTGCTTGAAGTCGTGGCAGACGCTGCGAAGACGTGAAAGCTCCAAAACTTGGCACGGTTTATAATCTAGCCGTGTTGGTAGCCGTGTTCTTAGCCATGCCAAATACTGAACAAGAATGAGGAGTTACAGATTATCGATCAAAGGGAGATACGGTGATACGATTCCAAGGACGAAAATATGAGCACTAACAAAAGGAGGACATAGGCGTCGGGAGGACCTAAGGCAAAGTCCGGCCAGCCTTAAGCCGGCCTTGAATAAAGGCTGGCCGAATCCACTTCAAGGCCGCCGGCCTAAAATGTAGGTCGCCGGCGTTTATTGCCGGCCTAAGAGAAGGCGCCGCCGGCTTGTGTTGCCGGCCTTTGGCCGGCCTTGAATGTTTCCGCTACCAAATTTTTAGGATGTTATAAATAGGGACCTTAGGTTTTTTTTCGTGGATTAGATTATCATTTTTCTTGTTTTTTTGGGTAAAACACCAAGGACACTTGAGTGTGTGGTTCTTCTTTTGGAGATTTGAGAATATTGATAATCGAATTTCGATTATATTCGTAATGTTCTTATCAATTCTTGGTTCATATAGAATTTGTGGCTAGCATCATTATTGAATTCTTGGAATTCTTTAACCAGAGTGATTGATTTGTAGAACGTGGGCTTTATTGTTCTATATTTTGATTGCAGAATAGTTTAATTTTGTCAATCTTGGCATCTATAGATTGATAATTTTATCCATATCTTGATTTTATGCGTTAGTACTAAAATCCGGAAAACCCTAAAAAAAATTGGAGTTTTTTTGACTGTTGTTGACGATTTGGTTGTGTGTGAAGGAATTCGTATCGGAATCTGCGTCATTTGGTATCAGAGTGAAGGTTGGATTCGTAAGTGTTCAGAACGAAGGATTCGATCAGATTAAGGGTTAAATTGGTAAGGCTGTTGATTCTCAATTTTTATTGTAGTTTTAATTCCATACTATTGTTGGTTGGAAGATTTGGAAATTTGTTTTGTGAATTGTATTGCTGAGAATTGGTGATTGGTCTGTTGTTGAGAATTGGGGGTTTTTGTGGAATATTTTTGCTGAAATCAGTTGTTGGGTATTGAATTGTTGTGAAATTGGTGTTTGGGTGTTGTTAGGAATTTAGTTCTTGGTGAATTTCTATTGTGTTTATTGAAGGGTAGAGATGTCGTCGCATGGAAGTGTTCTTAACAATAATAATAGGAATGATGCTGATAATGGCGGTGAGGTTGTGACTAGGATGAGTTCAATCAAATCCAAGAAAATCTTAGAATGATTATGGAGAGATTGGAGGTTAGGGATAGAAGAAGCCATATGGTGTTGGAAATAGGAGAAGACACTCTAGTAGGGGAATCTGATGATAGTAGTGGAAGGAATAGGAGAGGAAACAATTTTTAACAGGCGTAAGGGGATTAAAAAACATCAAGTTGAAAATTCCACCTTTCATGGTAGTAGCAAACCGGAGGAATTTCTGATTGGGTGCCACGGGTTGAGAAGGTGTTCGACTGTTATGAGTGGGATGACGCATGAAGGGTGAAGATGGCGTCTCTAGCATTCTCTGAATATGCTAGTTTGTGGTGGGACAAAATTACAAGCTGAGAGACGTAGGGCTGTGAGGAGAAAGTGCGTTCATGGGCCTTGAGGGAAAAGGTTGATGAGACGCAGATTTGTGCCAGACTACTATAAACAGGAGATGCTGATGGAGTTGCAATCCTTGAGGCAGGGAAAGAAGAGTGTAGAAGAGTATGTGAAGGAGTTTAAGACATTAGTGGCAAGATGTGATATCAGGGAAACATTAGATGAATCCCATAACTCGTTTTCAATGGGTTAAAGATGGATATTGCTATTTGTAGTGGAACTCTAGCATTACCAGACTCTGAGGATGTGATTAAATTAGCTAGTCGGGTTAAAAGCGGCATCAACGCAGGCGGGATCAGAAGATGACGAGATCAGAAATCATATCAACATCATAAATCTGATGATGGTGAGAGGGAGAAGGAAAGGAAGGAAAAGGGAAAAGCAATTGTTAGTGAGGTTGTTTACCAAACACAACAAAAGAGGAGCAGGGATATCAAATGTTTCAAGTGTTTAGGACTTGGCCATATTGCTTCTCAATGTCCTAATAAAAGGGTTATGGTCATCAAGGGGAACAAAGTTGAGAGTGAGGAAGAAGAACAGGAGAGTACTGAGGCAGAAGAGGAAGATGAAGACATTATAGCGAGTCCAGTACAGGGAGATATGCTAATGGTTCAGCAAGGGGGAAATGTTCCTAATCAGAGGGCTAATTTAAATTTTATATCCAGGGCATGGTGTAGGGAAAGACTTGTTTGTTTGGTTGATACAGGCAGTTGCACTAATGTTGCTTCAGCAAACTGGGTTACTAAATTGGGTTTGCAGGTGGGAGTAGCATCCAAGACCTTATGCACTTCATTGGTTTAGTTCACAGGGAGCTGTTCATGTACACAAACAGGTTTGTGTTTCATTGCTTATTTGTGATTATACTGACGAAATTGTTTATGATGTAGCTCCATGGAAGCTACACTTTTGATCCTTGGAAGACCTTGGCAGTATGACCTCAAAGCCAAGCATGATGCATAAAAACCAAATGAGTATACCATTCAGCAACAGGACAAGACATATAAGCTTCTTCCTATGAGTCAAATTGAAGTACAACACACAAGATTAATTTGCCTCAAGAAGCCCAAGGGAAAGAGAAGTTTGTTTATGTGGCCTTTGTAGGATGGGACGATACAGATTCGAGGTCGAATCAACTTCAACATGGAGGGAATGATACGATTCCAAGGACAAAAAAAAGACACTAACAAAAGGGGACATAGGCGTCGGGAGGACCCAAGGCAAAGTCCGGCCAGCCTTAAGCGGCCTTGAAAAAAGGCCGGCCCCAATCCACTTCAAAGGCCGCTGG
>JBBMOL010003578.1:0-15234 GCA_037954665.1 Laguncularia racemosa | reverse complement strand
GCTCCAGCCCCAAAGTTTCTCGATTTGTACTGTACCATTTTTAAATTTTTGGGAAAATGTTCTTAAATTTCCCAAAAAACTTGTGTTTGTTTTGCCCCGTTTTTATATGAAAATTGTCCAATGGCTTAATTTACGGGGGGCCCAAAAAAAAAAAAAAGTTCGTGCCCCCCGTTATCAAAACGGTTTGTTACTTTTTGTTTTCTTTTTTGCTTTTTTCTTAAATTGTATAATTAAATTTATATAAACCCGTTTTGCTCTAAATAATTTTTTGAAATTTTCCGTTCTTAAATTATTAAAAATTTCCCATTGTAGCCTTATCCGTTGAAGAAAAAAATACCCCAAAAGTTTTGTTTCAAAAAAATTTTTTCTTGATATTTCATGCTGCTTGGCTTAATGATATTTTTCTTAATTAAAATCCCACATAAAAAAATTTTTAACAAAACCATTAAGGAAGAAACGAGATGATTTTTTGCTGACAATAAAAATTATAGCTTTTTTTTATTAGTTTACATTTTAATATAAATAAAAATTTAAAATCTAAATCATTTTTTTTCCTTTGGTGAGAAAATCCCAAAACCCATCCTTTGGTATATCCTTTTGGTCCCTTCCAAAATCGTAGAATGTAAACATCATTTTAAATAAAAGTTTTTTGGCAATGGGCTATAAACTCCAAGTTTTTACAACATGTATTCTTATAAATTTTGAAAAAATTAAAATTTTTGTTTAGCCAAATTTAAAGTCCCCACAAGTCATAACTATCGATCGTTGGTTGGGGCCTTCTATGGAATTTGGTCTTCCACTCCTGATTTGAAGCCCATTGGATAAAAAAATCACCTCTTGTCAAAAAAAAAAAAAGTCTCACAAGTAGTGAGCAACAGGGCCAATATTAGCCCCGTAAAATCATGCATGGCATCCCCAAAATAAATTTATACACACGAAGGATAGTAACAATTTTTATTTTTTTTGGGAAATTGTGCAACACAACCCTTAAAACATAGGAGTAGCTTGTCCCCTTAAATATATAATATATGCATATTACCAAAACCACCAAGTTGCCCCATTTAAGGGTCACAAAAATTATTTGCCTTTAGTGTTTTTGGCCATGGAAATCTTTTGCAATGGTTTCCCCTTTTGTAACCATTTCATGTTTTTCCCCGGGGGCCCCAAGATTCATAAGAGTGGGGTCTACAAATCCCCCCTGCGTGCCAGGTAGGCCTAATCTACCACACATCTTTAGTCATTGCTTTTAAAGATGTAAGTACTAGTTCAACCACATTTATTTTTCGTATCCTCGCATGGGTGCAAAAATCAATTAACAAATTTTAGCCGAGAAAAAGTTTTTCTTTGTTGCTAATCTACAAGCACCCCCATAAAAATAATAACAAATATTTGGGAGACCCACTTGATCTTTGGAAAAAGTTGAAATAAATTTTCAAACCCCTAAAATATTTTAGCAAGCTATTGGTAAATTTTAAAAGTACAAGTGTTTAAAAATTCATGTTCTTTAAAATTATTTTTCCCTTAACGCATGGTGGATTGGAACCTAAAAAAGCATGCTAGGGCCCCTATAAATTTTGGTGGATCGATAGTGTGGAAAGGGAGTTGATAAAAAGCATCATAAGCAGATTTTTGAAAAGAGGCTAGACAATGGATCAGTAAATGCTAAGCGCAGCGATGTTGATGCTTTAGCTAAGTTTGCCTTTTGAACTGGCCTGATAAACTGGAAACCCTCGCAATAGACCACTTCCCCTTTGACCACTCTTACTTTTAATCAAATTTTTAAAAATTTTTCCCTTTTGTTTCGTTTTCTCAAGGTTCAAAAAAATCAAATCCCCAAATTCGTACTTCTAACAAAAATTCAACCTTCTGATTACCCCCGCAACTGCATTGGATTAAATAAACCCAAAAAACAATTAAAAAAACATGATTTTCCTATTATATTTGATTTAACCCAAACCCGCAACCAAATTTGAAAAAATTGGAACAAACCTAAAAGAATTAATCAATTGAGAAAGGGAAAAGGAAATGCATCATTTTTGGGAGTATTCAAATTAATTTTTAAAGGGAGTTTTAAGCTTGAATTTTCCCTATTCTTTTTAGCATTGTTTAGCCAAACCCCACTTATTATAAAGACTCAACAAAAAGAAAAAGGGAATAATTTTTGTTTTGGTAAAAATTAAAAAAAATTTTTTTTTGGATTTGCCCCCAGAACCCTTGAAAAAAGAGGTTTTAAGGAAAAAGGGTTTTGTTAAACTTAAATAGTGCAGCACATCTTTTTTAAAAAGCTCAAAGATTTGGTCAAGTACTATTAGTTTAAGCAAATAAGTTTAACCAATTAGGTGTTTGGGGACAAATGGGCTTATAAATTTGCCAATTTGCCCTAACTTAAAAAAAATTTAGGGGGAAAAGGAAAAAAAAAATGCTAAATTTGATTAACTTGAATAAAATGTAGGGGAAAGGAAAAAATTTTAATCGAAAGAATTTTTTTTTTTTTGCTTTATTTTTATATATATTTGTTTTCTTTTATTTTTAAATTGTTTTTATATTTATTAGGATTCTTCCCCTTAAAGGTTACCTTTTTATTTTGTTGTAAGAGTACGACTGGTTTTTTTTCTTTCGAATTTTTTTGGGACCTCTTGTCTGCCCTAAAACCTAAGGGCAATATTTCCACCATAAACTAATTAAGTAGAACTGCTATGGTTTCCACATAAAGAGTTTTTTTTTTAGACCAATTTATTCCGGAAATTGTTCTTTAGTTTCGAAAAAAAATTTTGTCATTTAAAAATGTTTTAGAAAACGCAAAGTTTTGAAAATGTCATGGATTTAACAAAAAAATAATTTCGTTGCGTTTTAAACTTGTAATATCATAGATTCAAAAGTGCAGTTCACCCATATTCAATTTACATCTCCAGAAATTGCCCCTTATTATTTCATTAAATGCAGGGTTTGCACTATGATGTACTCATTATATTTTCCTACAAACCCTACACCCATGAATCGATGGACTTCTCTCGTTTCCCTGATTTCTTGTGAAAGTTTTTCCCCCTATGTTCTCACCACACCCTTTGTAACTCAGGCACATAACTACTGATCATCCTAACCTCTAAGCAATAGTAAAACTAGTTAGGTGTCCCTTTTTGGATGATTGCCACCACTTTTAGCAGTACATAAATTTAAGCTTGGTTTGAGTATTAGTTCATTTTAGTTTTTTTTTTTTTTTAACACATGCATGCAACTTTTAAAACCTGAAAGGGTAAGAAAAGACGATATTCGTTTAGTTGATTTTAACTCAATTAAAAAGTAGCATGAAATTAAAAACATAATTATTTTTTGTATTGGTGTTCATTTTTTTGAAAAACATAATTACAAATTAAATTATTTTTAAACTCCATTTAAGTCATGGGTATCAACTTAGTAAGCAAAAAAATGTAACCCTATAAGTAGGTTTTATACAGAGGCTCAAAATAAACAATTGTTTTAAATCTGTTATTATCTTATTTTTCCTTTAATTATTTCAATAAATTTGGCTTTTAATTAAACTTGTTAAAAAGTTGTTAACAAATTAAGTAGATTGAACCAAATTGGGAAAAATTGGTTCGTTCATCTTTTAAAGGTTAATCCTATTTATTTACTTTAATGTTAAGAATTAACTGATTTATTTTCGTTAAATTTTTAAAGTGGGTGTTTTTGGAGAGTCGTTTTAGAGGGAAATGGTTTAGTCAAGGAATCAAATTTGGATGCTGGGTCCTCTCAAATGTACCCTAATCTTTTTTTATTTTTCTAGTTAAACATTTTTTAAAAAGGCTCTACTTAGCCATTTACTTAAAGCTATAAAAATAGTTAAAATCGATTATTTGTCTGAAGATTTAATACTTTTTTGAAATATCTTGATCCAAACATTAATCACTTGCGGGTTGAAAGGGGTTTTTGATTTTGAAAAAATATTTTTAAAAAATTTAAATTTGGAATAAATTTCACATAGAAAAGTGTTAGCTAAACACATTGGGAGTGCGTTTTTTTTTTTTTATTTTTAAAGCCCAAGCTTTTAAATAAAGTTTTTACCTTTTTTTAACCCAAATTTTTGTCAAAAAATAAATTTGATTCCTAATACAACCCTTTATGATTTATTAAAAATTTTTCTTGTTTTATGTAGATTAAGCATTCTTAACTTACTCCCAAATTTTAGTTATGAATTGAAATTTCAAAAAAACCTTTTTTTACTCATTTAACCCAAATTACCTAAAACCAAAGCTAAAAATTTTTAAATTTCTCTCCTTTAAAACAATATTTAAAACTTTATTTTAGCATTTAGTTATCAACCTATTTCCGATTTTTTCCCTGAAATGAATTAAAATTCTTTAATCTATCTTGCTCATTTTTTTCATCAAAAAAAAAACCTTTCCCAAATTCCCTTACTTTTTATATCCCCCCAAAATCAATTCCACCCTTTAAAAACATATGCAAAATCACCAAAATTTTTTTTTTAATATTTAATACTATTTAAGCTGTAAATCTTTCCAACACTGAATTTCCAATTTATAAATTTCTCTTCCAATAACTCATTGTAATTAACTTATTTCTTATCAAAACACTAATTACGCAACTTTTATTAATTTCCCCAAAGTTAAAAAGAATCCTCTCAACCCCACAATAAAAAACCCATGGTTATCGTATACTCCTGTAATCATCAACTTAAAATTTTGAAATTTAATCTATTCCATTTCAACCACAAAAAAATTTTTTCATTTAACACAAAAACATGAAAATACACTAAGTCAAATTTATAAAAAAACCCCGTTTACCCCATCCCTTTCCATAAAAACATCCATATCCAAATTCACTTCGTTATTCTTTAAATCGAACCCCAAAAATCCAAATTTCAAATTAGAATGAATCAAGTACTTCCCTTTATTCCTCAATCTTAAAATCTTGCATGTAATCAAGATTGACTTGCTATAGAAAAATCACCTTCATAAAAAAAATATAAAATAAAAAGGGAGAAAAAAAGTTGTTTAGTTTTTTTTTAGCCCCCCTATTTATTTATTTTTTTTAATTTTCCCACCCTTGTTTTTTTTTTTTCTACTTTTAAATTTTTTTTTTCTTTTTTTTTTCTTTAATTTTAACTAATTAATCTTAAATAAGATTAAAAATTTATTTTGTCGGCTTTCACTTGAAAATCTTTCAACAAGAAGATTGGGTCTATATTGTTCTAGGGATGAAAATGCCAACGTTTGAGAAAATAAGAGGCCCTAAAATTTTTAAAATGTTTCAAGGTAGTGTATGCAATTTACCCTTTAGCAAACTAAATTTTTTAATTAGGTGGATTTTCCCACTATAAAAAGAGCACGTTAAAGCTTGGCATATAGAATTTTAGTGTTAGAATTGTTTAGGTCAGAATTTCAATTTATTTTTATTTTAAATTTTTTTTATGCTTTTCTTTTCGCATTTTTTTTCATAATTTTGCTTTAATTTCTATATGATGCCGCTTTTTTTTCCTTTTGTACCAAAATGATAATCATAAAATGAAAAGGGTGATTGAAAAATTGTTTTTGAAAAAAATTTTGATATTTTGTGATTCAATTTATGTGTTTGATTATTTTAATTAATGTTCAAGTGTTTTAAATTTAAAATCTGTTTTATTTAAAAGGCATAAAAAACCCCATTTTTTTCAGATTTAGACAATTTGCGCTAAAATTTCTTTCTTTCTTTGTTTCTTTTTTGAAAATTTTGTGATGACAAAGTGCTAAATGATCGTTGTTTCGAAGTAAAAGTACTAAATTGGAAAGATAATTTAGGTACTAAAATTCCCAAATCCGAAAGTACAACATTAACTTGCCTATCCTTTAACTTTTATTAGAGATCTAGAACTCCTATGTTTGAATGATTTTAAAATAATTTGGAAAGATTGCATGTAATCCTAGAGATAAAAGGGCGTAAATCTTCCCTTTTGGATCAACCTAATAGGGGAACTCATAGACGAAGGTATAAAATTTTAGGTGTTTTAATTTGGTGGAAAATTTTTGATTTTAAATTTAAAATTTAAGAATTAAAAGAATCGAGAAAGCTATTAGTTTAAATTGGAATTCCCACGTCCAAAAATAATAAATGGGGAAATTTAGTAATAAATTTGTTAATTGGATTGTAATTTAGGGGGATTCAAAATGGTTTTGTTTCAAGATTGTTATTTTGTTAACCTACTTATTATTTTCTTTTTTTTTCATCACTCAAATTGGACAATTTAATAACAGCTAAAGGTAATATAAAATTTATGTTTCCCATGGATTGACCTTAAATTTTTTTATCGCTTATTATAAAATATATAGGAAAATTTCTTGTGGCTTAAATAGAGGGAGAAATATCAAAAAAAATGTAGTTTTTTAAAAAATTAGTTAGGAGAAGCCCCAAAAGAGATATAAAGTATTTGTTTGAGGTTTGGTAGCTGATTGTATTGAAAAACTCAAAATTTGATTGATTAGTGGAAAGAACTGGGAAAAAGACCAGGTCCCAGCAAGTGGAGGGAGGAAGAGGGATGACTCGTAAAGGGGGAAACGCTATGAATTGATTATTTTAAACTTTTTTTGTCTCTTTTATTTCCATGTAATTTATTTAAATTTTGCAAAATATTTTTTTATATTTTTGCTACAAAATTAATCGAAAACCCGCTAATTGTAATCAAAGGTTTTCAAACAATTTTAAAAAGAACTTTGAAGTTTGTTTCAATCTTTTCATCCCTTTGATTGTAATTAAGGCCACAAGTGGTATTAGGCTAAGCTCGCTATTTGAGTTCAAAGATCAATGGGATAATTTACAAAACAAATAAAAAAGCCCTTCTTTTGATGGGAAATAACTTTTCTTTTTGAAAATTAGATGGAGACAATTGCCAAGGGAAAAGATTAATTATGGGTATCATTTCGAATGGACTTGAAGCTAAGGATTAGGATAGTAACAAGGCAAAAAAAAGATTGAAGCAAACTTAAAAGGGTAAAAATGTTTAGCTCCATTGCAATTCCCTGGGTCAAAAGTATTGAACAACCCTGAAAACAAACATAATGGGCCTTTTCAACCACTTGACCCCAAATTTTGTTAATGTTCCTGTTATTAAGTACTTGAACATATGCTCTTCTAAATATTTTTCCACAATGCAATGGGTTTCCATTTCATGGGGTTCAAATCTCCCCCAAAACCCAAAAGGGTTCAAAATCTCTCCCTCAAACAATGTGTGTCCTCGTCTGAGACTTTAAGTTAGGCCCCCAATTTTTCCCTTTTTTTTTTTTCCCCAAAAGGGAAAAACCTTTTGGTAAGGGGTTGGTCTTTACCCTTTGTAAAGCCCTTTGGTCAAAAGTGGCAAAAAAACTATGCCCCAAATACTAAGGGCCTTTAGAATGATTTGATTAAAAATTTCGGTTTATATTTACATTTATTTTATTACTAAATCTTGTATACCCTTGTTAACAACGTAACAATTCGGGGACTTTATTACATAAGGTTCCAACCCTTTAAATGCATAGGGTATACATGTGAGGACCAAACTTAAGCAAAAATGTTTAAAATTAAAAAAAATTTTTATATAATATATATATTTTTATATAGTGTGTGTGTGTGTAAAATAAAATCAATATTATATATTTATATATGTATATGCTAAAAAAAATTTAAAAAAATATAAAATAATAATAAAATGAATTATATGGGGGATAACATATATATGTAAAAAAAAAAAGTCATAATATATTATATTTATTATATTTTAGCTAAAAAGAAAAAAAAAAAAGAGCAAAGGAAAAAAAATATAAACAAATACAGAAACAGCACCCCCAATGTAGCAAAAATTAAAAAAATATTTTATATTAATTTTGAATTGAATAAAGATAGAGAAAAAACAAATCATCAAAAAATTAGAAAAAAAAAACCCCCCCAAACCCTTCCTTTTCTCCAATTTTTTTAGGAAAAATTTAAATTGGGAAAAACCCACATGCAAACATTAGGATAGGGAAAAAGAACAAGATTGAAGTAGGATGCAAAAGATTTCAAAAAATTGAAGAAAAAAAAACAATTTTTTAAAAAAGAATTTTGTTGTTGTTCGAAGGGGGTTTTGGGTAAATCTGGCTAGGCCCAAATAGGGTTAAAGGGTTTTTGGGGGGGGAGAGGTTCCGGGCCGACTAGTGGTTCCGGCGTTTGGGGGCCAAAGGGGGTGAACGGAAAGCAGCCCCCGACGCCCGAAACTTCTTTTTTTTTAAAAATATCAAATGTTGATGAAAAAATTTTGATTTTTTTGGGTTTTTAACATAATTTTGTATGAAATTAATGCGAAAATTTTATTTTTCTTAATTTTTTCAAAATATGTGCTCCTTTAAAAAATGCTTTTTTTTGGTCTTTAAAATTTAATTTGGAACTAAAAAGGTCAAATGATGTAGTTTGATGTAATTTTTAGCTGTCCCTTTTGATTTTTGATCACCAAACCCAAAAATTGTTTAGATTGGGTTTTTTCTATTTTTAGTGAAATTTTTTAAGTAAATTCCCTGTTTGGCCCAAATTTAAAACCCTTACAAATTAGAGAATTTTTATTTTGATTAGTTTAATTTGATGTTCAGTTGAGGTCATTGATGCATAATATGATTTTGAGAAGCTTAGGTTAGTTACGAAACAGAAAGGGAGTGTTCGGGCGAGATATGTAATTTAGAACTAAAATTTTAATATGGGTCATGCGAAATTTAATTATTTAATTATAATGAGGTGTATACCCATATTTAGAATTAGAAATTGTAGGAAAAAAGGTGGATTTTTTACGGGTTTTAAAATGGAATTTAAGGGTTTTGGGAATTGAATTAGCAAATTTGGGTTTAAAAGAGCGAAGAGGGAACATTTATTTGGGATTGATGATTCAGGTATTTTGTTGAAAGGAGGACAAAGAACTTGGTGGTGGCTGTTTAGATTGGCATATATTGTTTCAGGTGGACCCCCTTAACTTTTTTTGGGTTTTTAAAAGGTGAAATGTAGACTACTTGTTGTTGTTGAAATTACCTTGTACGATATTACTGTGATCAAGCAGGAGGTTGTTGATTCATGGTTTGCTGTGGCTGGTTTGTGTCATGATATGATTGGATTTTGAGAAAAAAAAAAAAGGGAACTTCTAGAAAACCTAGAATGAGAGTTGGGTGCGGGATTTTTTATATTCCTGTTGTTGTGATGTAATGAACTTAAATTATTGAATATTCTGATTGTGATGTAATGCTGGATTATTTTTTTTTTTAGAAGGTTTTAGACTGGTTAAGTTCATCTTTTTTTGTCTTGGGAAAAAGAAATATTTAATGGTAAAAAACAGGGTTTGGCTTTAAGTACCTACTAACCCAAAAAACTTAAAGTAAGAAAAGTCCTATTCCCCGCAGTAAGCTTTTTGGTACGACCTTTAAGGGCCCGGATGGGTTTGAGGCACAGTGACGAACGGCTCGTTCAGTGACCATAGGGATTGGTCCCCCTTTTTTTTTTGAGGGGGTGAAAAGGGGAGTGAATGTTTTTAACTAAAAGGTATTAGGTGTTTTAATTGGTTGAGAAAAAAATTAAGTTTAAAAATCATGAGGGGTTTATTACCGGGTTTATAGGCTTTGCTGGATTAAATGAAAATTTTGTGACCTGTGGTAAAAAAGGAGTGATTGAATGGTCCCAATAAAAAGGTTATGAGTTTAGCAAAAATGGAATTACGGGGGAAATATTTCTAAGAAAATAAAAGGGGATGTTAAAAAGTATAAATTGAATTTGGGTTTTTGGGGTATAACTTGAGTTGAAACTTGCTTGCTTGAGTTAAAACACACGAGTATTTGATAAATTATTATTACTATTTTGTGTTTTTTTTGTTTGTTTTTTTTGGATTGCTTGATTTTATACTCACTTTGCTTCTTAAGAAGTGAGGGGTTAGGGGTTTTTTTTCTAACCCCAGGTAAGGTATGAAGAATAATTGTTTGGGATGGGTTTTTAGAGAGGTCAATGGGCAAGAAACCCCTTGTTTCATTTTGGAACCTCTGTTATTTTTAATAAGATTATAGGTTTTAATCTTCAAATTGTATGTAAATATTTGTGTGTATAGGTTGGATTTAATCTTTTGAGCCTTTAAAGGCTCAGGATTAATCATTTGGGATGCCTACTTACGGAATGTAGATCCCCTGGTTATATATATGTGTATGATGTGACAGGAGTTTTAAATACAGTTTTGATAGATGTGGAATGAAAAAATTTGCGCTGTTAGGCCTTTTACAGGAGTTTTTAAAAAATTTTACAAGGGTTTGGGGTTACAGGTTTAATATTGAAAAATTTGCCTTATCTCTAATTTAGAGACGGCACAGCACACACCTAAAGGTACCAAGTAGTTACAGGAATATTGAATAGTTTAAAAATCAGACTTAGTAGGTGGGTGCACATAATCTCAATATATCCCCTTATGAAGTTTATCTAAATCCTCTGTAGTTTAACGAAAAAAACTGGATTTTTAAGAAAAAGGTATAAAGAATTGAAACCCTAAGATAAAAAAGGTAAAACACTCCCACCAGTATGAGCTTTTTGAGTTCATTTTGTGCCTTGATTATAAGAAAGAACTACATCTTTTGTTAAAAGTAGAGAAAAGAAAAATTGGTGCAAAGATGTTCGGGCTGTAGCTGGAAAAGTTCCCGGAAGGCAGCTTTAGAGAGGCTGTGATCTAGAGATGCTTACTTGAGCCAACTCTAAAGCAATCTAAGGGCCCTATAAAAACTAAGTACTCAAAACAGAAGATGTTGCAGTCCAAAACAAAGTAGTGGTTCTCAAATCAATGGAACCCGATGAAAATTTCAACAAAGAGAAATAA
This sequence comes from Laguncularia racemosa, assembly GCA_037954665.1. NCBI lineage: Eukaryota > Viridiplantae > Streptophyta > Magnoliopsida > Myrtales > Combretaceae > Laguncularia > Laguncularia racemosa. The sequence continues at coordinate 4,400 of JBBMOL010003578.1, read as the reverse complement.
GATATCGACCTCATAGTTTCGAGTCTCAATAAAGAAACTCAAGAAAAAAGGGCTTTTCGATTTTATATTGATACTAACATAGGTGACGCAAGGAAGACTATCAAGAAAAAGGGAAATCAGTGTTGTGAGTGCAAGAAGATCGGACATGTCAAATATGAATGTCTTTAATCTACCTGTAAGCTTGAAAAGTATTATAGGAAGAAAAATAAGTCACTAATGACCACATAGAGTGACTTAGAAGAATTAGAAATGAAGAAGAAAGTTTAGAAGGAAACGCTGGGGAAGCAAATGTATGTTTAATGGCAAAGTCGACTCAGGCTCAAACTGCGAGCCCACATCTAAAAAAATGTATGATAAATTGCTAAGTGCACTATCAAAAATCAAAAATCAGAATGTGAAGCTAGATAATATAATTCAGGCATTGAAGGTGAAAAAAAAAAAGTTGTAAGTTAAACCAACTCTCTTCTAGCAAATGCGAATGAATTACTAAAAACCAAAAACCCAAAAATTTAAAAATTTTAAAAAAGAACAATTAACAAGTGAAAAAACCAAACCCTTTAAAAGAAGAGAAAAATGATGTAAAGACACGAATATCAGTATCACTTTTAATCACAAAGCAGTACATTTATTAAATTTAATGAAAGTGATGAAAAATTTAAATACTTTTGTCAAGACAAAGACTCGACTCATCAAGATTTGGAAAACTAATTAAATTGTATTTATTAAAGAAAAAGAAACAGCTCAAATTTAAACTTGTTATAAATCAAAAGACATTAAAAAAAAGGTAAAGCATTTTGTTGCAATGGAATCGTGGATTGGGAAAATTCTAGATGCCAAGGAAATACAAAGTAGGGGAAAGGTATTAAAATTTCAAAACAAAAGGTATGAAAACAAGTTTATCTAACTTGTATATGGAAACCCAAACTAAAAGGGGGACATTGAAGGTTTATCAATTGGAATGGAACAATGATAGAAGGATACACTCTGAATTGGGGGGAATTCCATCAAAATCCATTGTTTGTTTTTTTTTGCAAAAAGATCAATTTTAGAAAATAATGTTTTTGAACTATCAAAAGCTGGGTAGAAATAAAAGTTTGAAAAATAAGGTGTGGCATAGTTTTAAATTTTACCTAAGTTGTGGGGGTTTTGAAGAACGAAATAGGTACAGTAGAAAAAGAAGAAAGTAGCATTAAATCAAAAGCAATTCTCTAAACAAATAAGAGAAATATGTAAATATAGAACCCACAAAAGTAAGGAAATTTGTTTTTCTTTAAAATATGTGTATCGCAATTTTGGGCCCACTTATAAAAAAAAATTAAATGTTTTGTGGTTTTTTTAAAGATACAAATCTTTGAAATTAAAAATTGAATTAACTATTTAATTAGCATTAAGGTCAGGTTTTCAAAGTAAAATGTATTTTGTAATAGAAGAGAGAGGAAATAATTTTTTTTGGATAGGATAATTAAAACATAGTGTGCATTAACAACCCATTGTAATCCCCTAAAGCCATTGGGAAGAAAAAAAATACTATAACAAAAGTATTAGTTTGTGTTCTTATTTCCTCATGAAATTGGATATGAAGCCTTCAGGGAAATGCCACAAAACCCCTTTTTGCTTCTGTCCTTTTGCATCTTGACATAACCACTTTCACCCCGTTTCCCCCACGATTCTTCCATCCAAAACTCGGCCCCATCTTCGTTTCCCAAAACCCAATATTGCCCCCATGATCAAATCAGTTCCGCAGCTTCTGTGAAAATTCCACTCTGTAAGATGAAATGGGTTCCCGCATCGATAGCGACGGAGACGGGTTGATTTTCCCCAGCCCTTTTGAAGGCATTTCATTATTGGATGGTAATCTTCTATGCAGTTATATGAGCTAAGATGAGGCTTCTTTTTGGTCTTACAAGACCCCCAGCTCCATTATAAGGATGTTTGCTCATCGTTTAAACCACCTTTTTTATGTGAATTTGAAGTGCATCCATTAGCCCTCCGGGGGCCCCGGGGTTGAGCCACAACATACGTTACGAGCTCTTGCTCGACAGAGAGATGAGTTTCCCTGTTGTAAGTTTTGTAACCCCTTTCCCATGGCTTAAGCAGAGAATGCCCAAAAAAGACCTGAAGATTAACATTGTGTTTGGGGGGCGTTAATCAATTTTTTCAATTACAAAAAACCCAAAATGAAGTAAGGGAAAATACCCCTAAAATGTCATTGTACGCAAATTTAAGTGAAAACAAAAAGAAAAGTTCAAAAAAAAATAAAATGTAAGGCATCCCATATTTCAAAGTTAGCATAAAAACACATTGAAAAATGTTGACACTTAAAAAAAAAAAAATTTCCTCTACATATACAAATCGGGTTTTTCATTATTATAAACTAAATTGAGATCGAATCATTTTTAAATTAAAGGATTTTTTGATTAATTTCTATTTCGGTGGTTGGTACAGTTTCACAAAGTGATGGATAAAATTTAAAGAAAAATGAGCCATTGGTTTGAGCGTTAGTAGCAAAAAAAAGGGTTTCCCCAAATAGTAGACAGATTGTTCCCCTCCTTCTCTATTTGTAATGTGTTAAAAAAAAAATAATAATGTAGTAAATAAAAATAAAATTTCTGTATCGTACAAAGATTGCTTATTTATGCTCATAGAGAAAATTTTACGACATTAACATTTTCCAAATGGTGTAGTTAGCTATTTTATAGATTTTAAAGGGGCCTATGCAATATTAAAAATTTTTTAAGGCACCCATGCCAAAATCTAAATGTAAAATTTTTTCTTGGGTGAAATATTAACATTAAAAAATCAAGTTATGATTAAGCTGTGGTTAGTTTAAAAAATGAATTTAAAGCTTTTAATCATGTAAAAGGATAAGGAAAAGATTTATGCCTAACTAAAAAAGTATAATTGGAAGTTAAGTTTCAATGGAGAATATTTTTGCCCTACCAATTGACCTTGATCCCTTTATATGGGTACCGACCCCTTTTTTCCAGTCCCCACTTGGAGGAAGAGTAAATTTTCTTTTTGAACAATGAGGATCTCGGCACTTGAAAGAGAAGTAGCCCGTAACCTTTCGGTGGCTTTAAATTCCTCTAGCGTTGGTCTAAATAATTGTTCCCAATTATAAGGTTATTTCCCCGCCCTTGTTGGATGCCTCAATTATTCTACATTCTTTTTAAAATTCGAAATGCATAGCCTTTTCGGCATCCCCGTATAGATCCCCCAAAATCAGCCACCCTTTGGGGCGTGCCTCTCGCTAGGACAATTCGGCGCTCCGTGCCAGGCTTGTGATCCCCCAAAGCCCCAAAAAGGGCAATAATACAGGGAAAGATTGCAGTTTAGGCACAGAGCCATTTTTTCTATATTTGGATTGAAAAAGGGATGAGGTTTTTTTTGAGAAAATGGTGCATACGTTTTTGGAAATGCTTAAAATTTAAGAGGTAGAAGATTCCCCCCTGCAAAATCTGATGCCGAGTATGATTGGAAATCTGTTGTGGAAAAAATAATTTCACCCCCCGGTTGGGATCCCCCCGAAGTTGCTTGAATTGACAAACCTTTTAACACGCATAGGTGCTCCCCCAAAAATTTCTCTGATTTGTACTGTACCATTTTTAAATTTAGGCGAACAATGTTCTTGAATTCCCAAAACATGTAGTTTGTTCTCTGCCCGTGTTTTGAAAAAAAGTCCAATGGTTAAAACTTATGGGGGCCCCAAAACTATAGTCACCGAAAAAATTTCATGCATGGATGCCCAAAAAATTTATACACACGAATGGTAGTAAATTAATTTTTTTTTGGAATTTCTAGCAAAACAAACCCAAAAAATAGGAGTAGCTCTAGTCCCCCCTTAAAAATAATAATATTGGATATATAGCCAAAACCCCAAAAATTTCCCCCTTTAAAAGGGCACAACTAATATTTGATAGGGATTTTGGGCCATGGAAATCATTTGCAATGGTTTCACCTTTTTAACCCCTTTATGTTTTTCCAAAGGGCCAAGCATAATAAGAGTGAGCGGTCTACAAACCCCACCCGCACGTGCCGGTCGGCCTAATCTACCAAACATAGATCATTGCTCCGTAAGATGTAAGCTATGTTTTATAACCACCCCTTCTATTTTTCGTTCTCTTCGAATAGGCGTAAGCACAAAAATTAACAAAATTTTTTCCGAGCAAAATTAATTTATTTGGCCTAATCCTACAAACCCCCCATAAAAAATAAAATACATATTTGGGTCCACTTGAATCTTTGGAAACGACGAAAAAAAATTTTAACTCCCCAAAATATGTACAAGTATTTGGGAATTTTAAAAAAGTACAAGGATTTTCAATCTCATGTTTATTATTTTTTTTCTCATTAAGCATGGGGTTGGAACCCAAAGAAGCCTGATAGGGCCCCTTGAATTT
>JBBMOL010003577.1:0-15236 GCA_037954665.1 Laguncularia racemosa | reverse complement strand
ACTTTAGTAGCAAAAAACCCTCTATTAAACCCAAATTTTAAAGAATTCCTTCAAACCCCAAATTAAACCCTCAAAAACCCAAAATAACCCTTAATTTTATATTGAACTTGTAGTTTGGAAGATTCCTTCAACATTCTCAACTCTAATTGAATCCACTCACCTTTAAGCTTACATGCTAAGCCTATAGTTCTACCTTGAAATTCAATAGAAAAACCCCTAAATTAAGTAAACTATAGGTCAAAAAATTCTAAACAACATATCCGAATTCGAACCCCCCCGCGGGCGCCCCGGAAAAAATTTTTCGTTCTTTTCCCTGGAGCTCCACGGGCAGCATGTGATTGGCCCGAGGGAAGTCAGGGCGCGCCCGGGGCCCGGATCGTCTTCTTCGCAAAGCCCCGGGGGAAAGGAAAAAAAAGTCCGACAAAAGTCCGAACGAAGGCGAAATGGGCCTTTTTTTTTTTTAAATTTCCCTAGTTTAAAAAGTCAAGATAAGGCCAAAACCATAAAAATAAACCCCAAAGGAACACAAGAGTTTAACCCACCCAAATCGCCGGGATAAAATCAAATTTCAAAAGAAACGGAAAAAATATGGGTTTATCTAAATGGGCCCGATTCGGCTTATCCAAGGGGGAAGTTCGGGGGGGTGCCTAAAAAAGAGGAGAACGGGGAGGGAAGCCAGACCCACGAAGAAAAACAAAGGGAAAAAGTGAGAGAAAAAGAGAGAAAGGGAGTAAATTTCGGAAATTTCGGGGAAAAGGAACTGAAGCCGGGGGCCCAAATTGGGGATGGGGAGTTGGAGAAACCCGCTAGGAGGCAAATCGGGAGTAAGCCACCACCCCATCGGTTTTCAAACCCTTCAAAAGGGCTAGGATTGGGAACTTAAAACCCCGCCGCCAAACAAACCCCCCCAGAACGGCCCGTGAACGAGCCCCCCCCGCCGCCGTTCCGGGCCGATCCGTTTTTCCCCCCGGGTTTTTGGCCCCAACCGACCCGCCCCTGTAAGCCCCCCGGGACCCAGGTAAGTCGGATTTTTTTTAGTTTTATTATTATTTATTTTTTTTATTTAAATTATTAAAAATTTTTATTTATTTATTTTTATTATTTTGTTACCCAATTTATTTTTTTTATTTGTTTTTTATTTTAAATTTAAATAGGAAAAATGTAGAAATTAGATTTTTCTAGAATTAAGAAAAATTTTAAAAAAAAAATTAAATAAAAAAAATGTAAAAAAAAAAATTTAAAAAAAAATAAAAAGAAAAAAAAAAAAAAAAAAAAATGGGAATAAAATAAAAAAAAGATTAGGAAAAATAATAGAAAAAATTTAGATTTAAAAAATTAGGATAGATAATAACTTTATGATAAAATGTTCTAGCAAAAAAAAATTACAAAAAATTTTAATAAAAATCACAAAAAACCTTAAAAAAAAATCCCCAAAAAAATTCATAAAAATAAAAAAATTAAAAAAAATTTAAAAATTATAAAAATAGAAAAAAAAATTAATTTTTGGGCCCCCTGAAAAATCTTTTTTTCAAATAAACCCAAAATTTGGGATGTTTTCCCCAAAAAAAAAAATCATTTTTCAAAATAAAATCAAAATTTTTGGGTTAAAAATTTTTTAGAAAAATTAAAAAAAATTTTAAAAAGACATAAATCATAAGAAATTTAAAAATTTAAAAATTCCCCAAAAAAATCAAAAGGGTTTTCAAAAAAGGGGAAATAGGGGTTGTTTGACCCGGAAATTGGGCAGGGTACTTTGGCCCCCATTCGGGTCAACCCTAAAATAAAAAAAAAATTTTCATTTTTCTAAAAATTTAATTCTAAAAACCATAATAAAAAAGTAAAAAACCCCAAATGAAAACAATTTCTAAAGATAAAAAATTTTTGGGGGGATTAGGTGGAAACCCAAAAAAGGGTTTTTTAATAGGTTAGCCTCCGGACTTAAAAAGTTTGGGTTTTTCCTTTTTCCCTTTTTTTAAAACAAAAAACGGGGAAAGGAAAGAACAAACGACAAAGGGGTCCAAATTAAGACTAACCCGCCCCTTTAGTTTTAAAATTCAATTTTTCCCAACAAACAATTTGGGGTGGCGACTCCAAAAATCAAAAAAAATTTCCCTTTAACCCAATCGAGGATTAGATTAAAATGAGCATAGGGTTTTGGTTTTAAAATCGGTTAGGAATGGGAATTAAAAAAATTTGACTCAAACGGGATGGCCCCCCAAATGGGGCTCCATACCACCGGGCTAGCCACCTAAATCTCTTCAAATCTTTATCTTAAAGAAATTTTGTTTTTTAATTTTTTATTATTTTTTTGGCTAATTTTTGGGGGGTTTTTATTTTAGATTTTGTATTTTCTTTAAATTGTGGGGGTTTCTTCCCATACACCCATATGTTTTGTGTGAGTAGATGGGGTTTCGAAACCGGGAAACCGCCCCTAGAAAACCTAAGGCCGGGGGCCAAAATTGTGTAGGTTTCGGGCAAATTTTGGTTTGTTTTTCCCCCGTTGGGCCGTTTAGGTTTTCCGCCCCAATGCTTCTTTTTGGCCTGAGACCCAATTTCTTGAGAATGCGGGGGGCCATAGACCCCGGGGGGGAAACCCTTTTTTAAGAACCCCCCTTTTCTTTGGCATACAGGGGAATTCGTAAGAAAGGGGTTTGACAATTGGATGACAATGTAAGGGTTTGGGGTTTTTTTTGCCCTTTTGGAGTTCAGGACTTTTTCCCCTGTAATGTTTTCTTTGTTCTTGTTGAAATTTTAGGTGTTTCCTATTGTAATAAAAGGGCTAGCATGCAGTCGACTGCCCCCCTCCCGAAAAAAAATTCGGGGTTAAAAACCTTTGGCCCCCAAAAAATTGGGTAGGGCCCAAATGGTTTCCCTTTTTAAAACCCAGGGGGGCAAGGGCCTTTACCCAACCCAAAAAGACCCCCCCGTCCCCCACTAAAATTAAGACAGAGGGGGAATTTTCCCTAGGGCCCGGGGCCCATGCCCCATTTTAATGGGAAAAATCGAGCCCGAAAACTTTTCTTATCAGACCGAAATGAGATCCCCCCCTTATTGGAGGAGTATTACCCAGTTGCAAACAGGCTCCGCAGGGAATTGATCAGATTTACACCCCCAGACCTTGAGGCCGGGGCCCCACCCCGGGTCCTTAAGCAGTTTTGTAGGCATCCCCCAAAACGCGGTAAATAAAAGGCCCTAACAGACGGGAAAGGGAAATTTTTGTAAAAAGGTTTTGGAAAGATTTTAGAACCCTGGTTTATTGCCCCGGAGAAGAAAGGGGGATAGAAAGGACATCCTGGGGTGGGGCCCCTCAGACTTACAGAAAAAAAGGGGGTGAAGGTTTCATTAAAACAAGCCTTCCCCCCAATACTTTTCCCCCACCGGAATTTTTAAAATTCATTTCCGGGTTTTGCAGAGCTGGAAAAACCCAATTTCCCTGGGGGGAAAAAAATTTTAAACCCCCCGGCTCAAATGGCGGGGAACCCCAATCCCTAAAAATTTTTTTCCCCTCAAGAAGAAGGGTCATGGGACCCCTCCTCCAGCGTCAACCTTCTGCTGATATGGTTCGTAAGCCACCTCAAATACTTCGGGCTGAACATGGTCGGGAAAACCCCTGGCCCAACAGGGGGGATCTGGTGGATTCCTGTATAGAAAAGTTAAAGCTACCCGACGACATTACCAGCCACAGTTGGGTAGATCTCTCAGAAGCCTTAGCGCTGAAGATATCCTATGGACAGCCAGGTGGAGTTGCTGCGAAAAAATCATCTTGACTTGCAAAAATTTTTCCAAGCAGTCCGTTAATCGGATCAATGGATTATTGGATATCACCCAAACTCGGCGGCCCGCCAATTCGGCACCATCTAAGACATAGTTACCGGGCCTTCACTCGAAGCATCACCTTTGAGTATCAGGATCCGAACCTGTTGGTCGCCGAGAAATTTGGCTAAGCTGGCAGGGGTCAAAGCGCTCTGGGGAGCCATAATCGAAAGCCCGAATGTGGATCTAGGAGAGCTAGATGGCGAAGTGGAAAACACCGAGCCACCAGAGAGTTTGTAATCCGCCAGCAATACCAGACAGGGGAAAAAAGCATATCGGGTTCCAGACGTCACCCAACCAAGGCCCAGACAAGATAAATCAGAGACCGAAGTCTACCTGAGCAGGTCAAGGCCCGAATGGAAGTATACTTCGAAACTGCGATTTGGAAGCACAATTGGAGAAATGCCAAGACAAGGTCAAGGAGCTAGAAGCTATCATCAATGGGAAATCTGAGCCTCCACAACAAAAGACTAAAAGAGCTAGGAAGTAGAGCGTTATTTGTAATCTTTTATTTTGATTATTGAACTCTAAAATTTGAAGTTTCAATATTACATTGTCAGTCAGATTGTCAACCCTTCAGCTTTTAGCATCCGTGTGAGCATTTTGTGTGAGCATCTTGTTTACATATTTTTATCCGTATGAGCATCTTGTTTACATATTTACTAAAAAATAAGAACAACCAATAAAAATAAAGAAAAGAAAAAAAATTTGAAGAGTTACTAACAATTAGAGATCTTTTCAAGGTCATAAAAGTTGCTTATAAATGGGTCAGCTTAACCTAAAGCTCATAGTCACTTGCTCTAAATAACCAAAGCCTCTAAAACCACAAAAGACCCCATTAACTTCAAAAGGTCTCCTCGTATTTTAAATTTAAGCCTCAAAATGTTAAAAGTACCCGACACACTCCAATCCTAAAAGCTGCACTTGAAGTTTCCTTTCCATCAAAAGTCATCTAAACCGACACAGATTTTTTTAGTACACTTTCAAAGTAGCTATGGTCAATTATCAATGAGGGTATAAAGAAGACTACTCCAAATCCTTGAGTTTTAAAAGACCAAATCGCTTGGACACCATGAGAAGTGGAGAACATAGGCCCAAAGTTAATAAAATGGAAGGGTATCTTGGTTTAAAAGGTTTAAGATGACAAGAGGCAAACCATGTCCCAAACACTAACCCTTAAACACTTGAGAGTTTGAGTGTTATTAATGTGGGGTTTTTGGGACTCTTTCCTTAAAGGAGGTCTTTTCTTGAATTTGATACGTTAAATCAAGATAATGTTAGGCTTTTCATCTTTGCTACCCTAAACACAATCATCCTTTGATAAACAAGAGTTTCAAAATTGAACCTCACCATCAACCACCCCACGATGGAATATTTGGGGAAGATAGAGACATCAATAGTGCTTGCCCTAGTTGCAAAAATTTAAAAATTTTAGCCGTAGATAATTTATTTGAGATGAAGAGAAGCCCACATTCTTAGAAAATACACATGAACCACATGAAATGATCACCATTGGGCCTAAAAGAAAAGAAAAGAAAAGAAAATGGAAAAAAAGAGAATGAATGAAAAAAAAAAAAATGAAAATGACGAATGAAAATGAAAGAAAAAGAAGGAAAAGAAAAAAGAAAAGAAGAGAAATGAGAAAAGCCAAGAATGTAGCTAAACCTATAAAAAGCCCAAAAACACTTGAAAAATACCAGGGCCAAATACGAGAGTAGTTCAAAGATATACTACCCTTTCGAAGATTTCTCCAAATCATTGAAAATAACTTATCTTAAGCAAAAATTGCTAGGGCAATACTATTCCAGTTCTTTTTCTCAAAGTTTCTTGACTTACAAACCCAAGTTGAAATGACACTCTTTCAAAAAAAAAAAAAACCATTAACATACTTTTCTGAAACCAATAACCAAAAGAGCCTAAATTGCATTACAAAGTATCAAAAAGTCCTAACGGATTAAAGCGTTTTACTTACAAAAAGACCATAATTTTTGGAGTAGAAGTCAAGAGTGACATCAAGCCGAGAGATTGTAAGGAAGTCCTCTTAGATTAAACCAATTAAAAACAAGTAAACCAGTTATAAATGGAAAAGAGGGAATTTACTCATGGCATTGTTAAACCTTAAGTATGATGTTCCCCAAGAAGAAGATATGAGTCTTGATTTCAAGAAAACCCCCTCAAGAGATGATTGATTAAGCTAAGACAACACTTTGTTTCTAGGATTAAACCAAAACCTCTAAGAAAAATGAGGCAAAAGAGTAAGTGATTATGAGCAGTAGGGAATGCTTACCCTTTAATTTGTATTTTTTGGAGCCTTGTCAGATTCTTTACTTGTTAGAAATGCTCACTAAAAAAAAGGAACACTTTAATATTTTTCCACATTATCCTTAGGGTTTTAAAAGACCATTTTTTTGAAAATTTGCAGAAAAATTTTAGTTATCACTTGTTCAGAAGTCCCCTTTAATCATCTTGCATTTTAATGTTATTGAAAAAAAAATGAATAAGATTTTCACTTAGGATATTCTTTCCTTTAAAGGGGTAGTCAGCCCAAAGAGGGGCACTCCCCTAGATCTCTCAAGGTTAGCCTGCAAGGGGGCACCTTTTGAGCCTTTAATTTTTATTTAGGTCATCAGCTCTTGGGGCACTTTCCTAAAACTTTTCCCTTCTAGGTTAGGCAGCCCATAGGGCCCTTTTTCCCAAAACTTTCCATCCTAGGTTAGGCACCCATAGGGGGCCCTTTCCTAAAACTTTCCATCCTAGGTTAGAGCCCAAGGGGCCCTTCGAAAAATTTCCATTCTAGTTAGGCAGCCCATAGGGGGCCCTTTCCTAAAAAAAATTTCCATTCTAGGTTAGGCAGCCATAGGGGGCCCTTTCCTAAAACTTTCCATTCTAGGTTAGGCAGCCCATAGGGGGCCCTTTCCTAAAACTTTCTAATTCAAGGTTAGGCAAACCCATAGGGGGCCCTTTCCTAAAAACCATTTTCCTCAAGGTCAGCCCATAGGGGCACTTTTTGAGAAAAAGTCCCAATTCTAGGTTAGGCAGCCCATAGGGGCCCTTTCCTAAAAACCTTGTTTTCATGGTCAGCCCATAGGGGGGACTTTTTGAGACAAGTCTAATTCAAGGTTAGGCAGCCCAAGGGGCCCTTTTTGAACAAGTCTAATTAAGGGTTAGCACCATGGGGGGCCCCTTTCCTAAAAACCTTGTCCTCAAGGTCAGCCCAAGGGGGACTTTTTGAGACAAGTCCAATTTAAAGGTTTGGCACCCATAGGGGGGGCCCCTTTTCCCAAAAACCTTGTTCTCATGGTCAGCCCATAGGGGGCACTTTTTGAGACAAGTCTATTTTAAGGTAGGCAGCCCATAGGGGCCCTTTTCCCAAAACTTCCATTCTAGGTTAGGCAGCCCATAGGGGCCCTTTCCTAAAAAGATTCCATTCTAGGTTAGGCAGCCCATAGGGGCCCTTTCCTAAAAACTTTCCATTCTAGGTTAGGCAGCCCATAGGGGCCCTTTCCTAAAACTTTCCATTCCAGGTTAGGCAGCCCATAGGGGGCCCTTTCTAAAAACCCCGTCCCTCATGGTCAGCCCATAGGGGGCACTTTTTGAGGCAACTTTCCATTCTAGGTTAGGCACCCATAAGGGGGCCCTTTCCCAAAACTTTCCATTCCAGGTTAGGCAGCCCATTTGGGGCCCTTTTTCCCAAAAACCTTTCTCAGGGTCAGCCCATAAGGGGCACTTTTTGAGACAAGTCTAATTCAAGGTTAGGCAGCCCATAGGGGGCCCTTTCCTAAAAACCTTGTCCTCATGGTCAGCCCAAAGGGGCACTTTTTTAGGCAAATCTTCAATTCAAGGTTAGGCAGCCCATAGGGGGCCCTTTCCTAAAACTTTCCATTCTAGGTTAGGCAGCCCATTAGGGGGCCCTTTCCTAAAACTTTCCATTTCCCGGTTAGGCAGCCCATAGGGGGCCTTTCCTAAAAACCTTGTTCTCAGGTCAGCCCATAGGGGCACTTTTTGAGACAAGTCTAATTCCAGGGTTAGGCAGCCATAGGGGGCCCTTTCCTAAAAACCTGTTCTCAGGTCAGCCCATAGGGGGCACCTTTTGAGACAAGTCTAATTCAAGGTTTTGGCAGCCCATAAGGGCCCTTTCCTAAAAATTTCCATTCTAGGTTAGGCAACCCATAGGGGACCCTTTTCCCAAAAATTTCTATTCTAGGTTAGGCAGCCCATAGGGGGCCCTTTCCTAAAAATTTCCATTCTAGGTTAGGCAGCCCCTAGGGGCCCTTTCCTAAAACTTTCCATTCAGGGTTTGGCAGCCCATAGGGGGCCCCTTTCCTAAAAAAATTTGTCCTCATGGGCAGCCCATAGGGGGGACTTTCTGAGGCAAATTTTTCAATCCAGGTTAGGCAGCCCATAGGGGGCCCTTTCCTAAGAAAAACCTTGTCCTCATGGTCAGCCCATAGGGGCACTTTTTGAGGCAAATTTCCCTTCTAGGTTAGGCAGCCCAAGGGGGCCCTTTCCTAAAACTTTCTACCTCAAGGTTAGCCCATAGGGGGCACTTTTTTGAGGCATTTTATCAAAGGTTAGTCAGCCCATGAGGGGCACTTTCCTAAACCCTCCCGATTAGTCACTCTCGGGGCACTTTTCGGTCATATTTTCTTCCAAGGTTTTCAAGTCTGATAAGACGCTTCCTATCTCATTTCTCATACATTTCTACTCAAAGCTTTAGATATGTCCTGTCGCCAATTAGTTAACTCATAAAGCACTTTTTTGGAGAAGGAACATTACCTTGAATCATTTGGAACATCTTCAAATCGTAGGATTATCAGCTCTTGGGGCAATTTTCCTACCAAAACCTAATTTAGGAGGCCAAAAATGGTGTCTTTTTTTTGTCTTTGTAGTTAATTTTTCAAACTTTACTATAAAGAGGGCAGCTGTAAACACCCCATTTTTGCCCTGGAAAACCATAATTTTCAATAATAATCAATTTTCAATTTTTCCTATTTTTCCCTAATTTTTCCTTAATTTAGCATAAATAAAAAAATATTCAAAAAATGAAAATAAAAAAAGGAAAACACTTCAATTTTGAAAAATGATTTTAGAAATAGCAATAATGAATAATAATATTGTTTTACAAATTTTTGAAATTTCAAAAAATCAAAAAAATAAAAAAATTGCAAACGCATATGTACAATTTGCGATGTAAGTAAAATCGGGAAATTGGGCCAGCTCAGCTGGCTCGTGTGTGCGCCGGGGAAACCTGAAGGCTGAAGGTCGCGAGTTCGAATCCCCCGCAGGCGCTCGCGAAAAATATTTCGTTCTTTTCCCTGGAGCTGCCACGTGGCACATGTGATTGGCCGAGGGAAGTCACGCGCGTCGCGCGTGATCGTCTTCTTCGCGAGCCCAGCCGGAGGAAAAAGTCCACAGAAGTCCGACGAAGGCGAAATCGGCCGTTTTCCCTTTTTTAAACTTCTAGATTAAAGTCAAGATAAGGCCAAATCCATCAGATAAACCAAAGGGAAAACAAGAGATTAACATCAAATCGCCGGGATAAAATCGAATCTAAGAAACGGAAAAAATGGGTTTATCTAAATCGGCCGATTCGAGCTTTTCCAAAAGGAGTTTTGAGGTGCCTATAAATAGAGGAGAACAGGAGGAAGCCAGAGCAAAGAAGAAACACGAAGAAAAAGTGAGAGAAAGAGAGAGAAAGGAGTGAACGGAGTACGCTGGAGGAACTTGAAGCCGAGACCATCGATCGGAGTTGGAGCAACCGCTAGGAGGCGATCTTGGAGTAAGCCACCACCACCAACGGATTCAACACCCTCAAGAAGCTAGGATTCGACACTTCACCCGCCGCCAAACACCGCCAGAACGCCGTGAACGAGCCAACCCCGCCGCCGTCTCCGACCGATCCGATCCGACCCGATTTGACCCACCGACCCGACCCGGTAGCGACCCGGATCCAGTAAGTCGGATTTTCAGATTTTTTATTAATTTATTTTGTTTATTTGATTATTCTGAATTTATTTATTATTTTTATTATTTTTGTTAGCCATTTATTTATTTATTTGTTTATATTTTCCCAAAAAATAGGAAAAATGTAGAAATTAGATTTTTCTAGAATTAAGAAAATGTAAAAAAAATAATAAATAAATAAAATGTAAAAAAAAAAAATAAAATAATAAAAGAAAAAAAAATAAAAAAAAGAATAAAATAATAAAAAGATTAGGAAAAATAATAGTAAAACTTAGATTTCAAATAGGGTAGATAATAACTTATGATAAAAAAGTTCTAGCATTAAAAATTACAAAAAATTTATAAAAATCACAAAAACTTATAAAAAAATCACAAAAATCATAAAAAACATAAAAATTAATAAAAATTTAAAATTATGAAAATAGAAGAAAAATTAAGTTTTAGGGACAAAAAACTTTTTCTTCAAATAAAAACCAAAATTGATGTTTTCCCAAAAAAAAAAAATCATTTTCAAAATAAAATCAAGTTTAGGCTTAGAAATTTTTAGAAAAATTCAAAAAATGTTAAAGACATAAATCATAAGAAATTTCAAAATTAAAATTCACCAACAAATCTAAAGGTTTTCAGAAAAGCGAACTACGGCTTGTTTGGGTCCTGAATAGCAGGGACGTAGGCACCCATTCGGGGCAACCCCTAAAATAAAGAAAAAATCATTTTCCCCAAAATAATTCTCAAACATAATAAAAAGTAACAGAAACACAAATGAAACACATTTCTAAAGATAAACAAATTTTGGGAGATTAGGTGGTAACCGTAAAGGTTTTAATAGGTTAGCCTCCGGAACTTAGAAGCTCTGGTTTTCCCTTTTCCTTTTTCACAAAAACGAGAAAGGAAAGAACGACGACTAGTGGTCCAAATTAAGAATAATCCGCTCCTTTAGTCTTAATTCAATTTTCCCCCAAAAAACAGTTGGGTGGCGACTCCAAAAATCAAACGAAATTTCCTAACCCAAGTCGAGGATCAGAATTAGATGAGCATAGGGTTTAGTTTAGATCGGGTTAGGAATGGGAATTCAAAAATTAGACTCGACAATCCTAAATTACACATTTTAGTAATTTTAAATTCCCAAAATTTATTGACCCATAAATTGACTTCATTTAATTTTTTTAATTTAATTATTGCCTTTGTTGACCTTAAGATACTTCACCATATTCAATTTTTCCCTCCAATTTAAAGAAATTAAACATTCAAAAACATGTGTACCACATAAATCATAAATCCATTAAATTGACATGCTCAAACATAAATTAAATACTTATTTTATGCATAATAGTGGTTGTGATGACCCTATAGGAGCCTAGTGAATTGCTTGAGAGTTGCCATATCATGTGTATACCCGCAATATGAAAACCACCTTGTAAGTTAGAAGTTGTATGACTTTAACTAAATAATCATTCCTCATCATAACTGATAGTACATATAATTAATTATTATGAAAATAACTATGGAAATCGATATATTACAATTTACTAGAATTGCAAAAAATTAAAAGCCCCACTAAATAGTAAAACTAGGTGATATCAACATTTTAAGAACATTGGTTCAAAAAAAATTTTGGAAAATGACAAAGTTCTATAATAAATAGCTTTACAAATTCTTATTCCCTCATCCTCGACTTTTTACATCTTCTAATTCTCTATCTATTCCTAGAGCTTGAGTTTGAAACACTCATCACTTTGATCCCAGCCCATTTCCTAGCTTTAGAGAACCTTGCAAAACAAACAATGAGGGTGAGCAAACCATAGCTTAGTGAGTTCACCTATCACTACTACCATTCAAGCAATTTTTCAAACATTAATTAGCACATTATGAAATCTATCTACAAATGAAATGAAATGCATGCATGATGAATGCAAGTAACACATTATTGGGAGTCGAGAACCATGAAAGATATATATTTGCATTTTTTTTACTTCGATTAAATCCATACTTACTCACATGAAGCACCTCACCTTACTTTGGGAGGTTGTTTGAGGGCACGGTCCCCTAAACAAACTCGACACTTACCCATCACCGAGAACAAAAATGCCATTTAAAGGGGCCCAAATTTTTGGGTTTAATTCCGCGCTAGGCCATTCATGGCCAAAATTAGGTGATCTCTCATCAGGGCATCTACTATAACCAAACAAATTTAAAAATGCCTCCCCAGGTCTCAAACAAAAGTTATCCTAACTCTTTGCTTTTAACGAAATCAGTTTTGATAAAATTACCATTGTCAACATCGAGGTTTTCTAAACAACAGCTCCTAAGAGCACATGCAGGGTTTTTGGTATAACATTTGTGAAAAATTTTAAAAAGACTTAAAAGGTTTCAAAAGTTTTAATATGTTTCAAAAATTTCTAATAAAGGTTAAAAACTCTTCATTTCTTTTTGTGTACTTGTTGAATCATACACATGTGATTAGTAATCTAGTTATTTTAGCTAATGTAAAGTCCTAAAACTTATATATATATATATATATATATATAAATCGGATCTTCAAATGTTTGCCCAATCCTGTCTAGCCCTTCCTTCCAGACACCGGTCAACAGCAGCAGCAGTCTGGTCAATCAGCCGCCTTTGTTACGTCGCCCATATCCGGTCGCATCATCCGTCTCGTTGTCCCCCACCCTACTTCTCCATTTCCTTCCTTCCTTCTCCCTCTTCTTTTTCTTCTGGTTGCAGCATTACCCCACGTCAACTACCCAAACATAACTTTGCTCTTCTTCCTTCTTCTCCATTCTTTCCACCTTTCAACCAACTTCGCCTCCTTCCTGTATTCTTCCATCCCCTTCTCTTTTTCTCACTTCCTCTCATGTGGCGAGGCAGTCACCTAAGGTTCCAGGTAAGTTCCAATAGCATCTTGGCTCCGACGGACTGCGAAGGGGAGTGTTAGTGACGTCTGGCGTCTAAGGGAAGAAAAAGGGAAGGCTTTAGTTGGGAAAAGAGGCTAAGGGACACCGTGGTCACATCTTCCACTTCTGATGAAACTCAAATTCTAGTCTCTTTCGTTGAAGAAGATGAAGACATGGAGGGCGGGCTTCAAAAGCAAGCATTCCTAGTTGGATTGCCCTTTGTTTTTAGCATCGGTAATGCTTGTTGCTGCGTAATGATGTCACTTAGGGAGTTTGGTCTGTGCTTGAAAAGGGTAGATGTATCTAGTCAAATATTCGAAGTAATTTTCGTGTTGATGAAGGGGGGTGGGGGTGCACGGCGCATGCAGCAACTTGCGCTATCCTTAGTTACTGAATCAACTGGTATAGATCAAATAGATCTCTTGGTTTTGGATAGTCATGTTGTATATTCGTCAAGTGAGGAAAAATCAACATCACGCTTCTACATAATGTAGTGCTCGCATGCTGCATCTCAAAGAGATGTTTCAGTGCCTATAAAGGATGTTTTTGTCAGCTCGTGGGGTGCACTCATCAAAAGAACTCAGCAAAGTTGGATGACAAGCCCCATTATTGAGTACTTTCATGTGCTTCCTTATGCTGAGACTATGTTGGATTGGTTTTTCGGGGAAGCTTCTCCTGATAGTTCGCAAAATTTGAAGGATGCTATAAGGGATGTTAAAAGATTAAGAAAACAAGGTCCTGAGCTTCAAAACGATGGAGACAAAAACAAATCAAATTTAGACTCTGATATGGTTTATTGTGTTGATAAGCAGGATAATGCCGTTGGTGAAATACCAGTAACAGTGAATAAGAGTGAAAGACGTTCCACAAAAGTTGACTATGACAATATTAGTTCTCTGTAAAACTCAGATGTAAATGATTGTTCTGTTCCTGCTCAAGAGAAACACAGCATTGTTCAGAGAACTACTTTGCTAGAGTACTTGCAAGAGAAGGAGACTTCTTTGTTGGAAAAGGATTAAAATGGCCTAAATAGTGAGGGCCTTAATTGAGGGAGGAAGGAGGACAATAACCACGATCCAATAGCTACAACAACAACGATAGCGGCGACAACGAACAACAGTAATGGCAACCGTAATGACCGTTGCAGGGGCGTGAGAAGGGGGAGAGGGAAAGGAGAGAAAGAAGAAGGAAAGAGAAGAGAAGAGGAGAAAAAGGAAGAGGAAAAAGGAGTCGGCGGGAGAGGAAGGAAAAGAATAGGAAATTAAATGTAAATGTGTATGTATGGGTGATGGTGTGTGGTGTGTGAACATGTGTGTGTACGTATGGAAGGTGAATGTAGTGTGTGCGAAGTATGTGGATGCGTGTGTATTGGTGGTGTAAGGTGTAAGTGGAGTATGTGTGTAAGTGTATGAGATGATTTGTGGTGTGGGTATGTGAGTATATATATGGGAGTTGTGAGGTGTATGTGGAGCATATGTGTATGTGTACATATTTGGAGTATAAGGTGTATGTAGAGTATGTATGTCGGTGGTGTGAGATGTGAATGGAGTATGTGTGTATGTATGCACTAGTGGTGTGTGTGTATGTGGACTTGAGGAGAAAAGAGAATAATAAAGTGCAGTTGTGTGTACATGTAATTAGGTGTATGGTATGGTTGTGTGTATGTATGTGTCGGTGCGTGCGTGGTGTGTAGAGTGTGTATGTATATGGATAAGAATATGTGGGTGTGTGTACGTGGTGTGTAGGAAAGGTTGGTGTATATAAAGTAATGGAAGCGTGAGTGAGGATGAAAACTAGTAGAAAAGACAGGAAACCTTGTTGGTGGAAATACCAACAAAGGAGAGAAGAAAGAAGGTGATACAAAACCTTTAAGGACTACTAAATCCTATGGGTTGTCCTACAAATAGATTGTTGGAAGATATTAGAGACAAATTGATAAACAAAAGGTTTAATGATGCTTCATGAAAAGGAGAAGTGTTTATGATGGTGTAGATGGCAAAGGAAAGATTCGAGCAACATCTAAGATGATGGCTTGGGGGATATTTGGAATGAAATGGGTTTCACAATGGAATGTTCAAAGGATGTTGAGGAAGATCATTCTTGGTCAAATACCCTAATGCAAGACCTTTAGTTGTCCTTTCTAAAGGTATCTTGCATACATGGAAGAAGGAATTCCAAATTTAGCAGGCCGAAGACATTCCATTGCTTGACTTCTACACAAGGAAAGGAGACAATCAATCACAGCAACTTAGGGTCTTGGAAGCAATGATTCGTAGGAAGGTCATTCCTTTTGAAACCCTATATCATAATCACGTTGAAAAAGTGTTCAATGATTCAAATCTTGTTTGCCCAAAGTTCCTTAAAGAGGAGACTTCACGCCTTGCCATCAACGCAAGATGAGCAGAGTACATATATTAGGCGCTGGGAAACTACCAAAGTCAAGTGGAGATGCTGCTTTCTATGATTGGGGTTGAGAAAGCATTGCAAAAGGACACTGATTTCAAGAAGAAGGTAAAGGGTCTTACCAGCTGAAATCACTCAACTCCAATTAGGATATGATGTCTA
>JBBMOL010003576.1:0-15261 GCA_037954665.1 Laguncularia racemosa | reverse complement strand
TTTTAGGAATTTTTTCAGAAAAAAAAATCCAAAAATGGTAAGAAATTAATCAAAAGAGATTTTAAATAAATTAAAATTCATCAACAAATCTAAAGTTCTCAGAAAGACGAACTACGGCTTGTTTGATCCTGTAGTAGCAGGTACGTAGGCACCCATTTGGGTCAACCCTAAATGAATGAAAAATCTTTTTTCTTGAAATAATTCAAAAAATAATAAAAGTAAAGAAACACAATGAAACACATTTCTAAAGATGAACAATTTTAGGAGATTTGGTGGTAACCGAAAGGTTTTAATAGGTTAGCCTCCAAACTTAGAAAACTCTGGTTTTCCCTTTTCCTCTTTTCACAAACACGGAAGAGGAAAGAACGACGACTAGTAGTCCAAATTAAGACTAATCCGCTCTTTGGTCTTAATTCAATTTTCCCAACAACAGTTGGGTGCGACTCCAAAAATTAAACGAAATTCCTAACTCAAGTCGAGGATCTAGATTAGATGAGCATAGGGTTGGTTTAGATCGGATTAGGAATGGGAATTCAAAAAATTAGACTCGACAGGATGGGACTCCGCTAGGGACCCATGCTAGTGGGCTAAGCCACCCTGAATCTTCGAATTGTTCTTTTAAATGTGTTTAAAATCGTTACTCTGTTACTAACTTTGCAGAATTAAATTAGATTTTAGTTTTCTTTCACTGTGGGGGTTTTTGCATGCATACATATGTCTGTGTGAGTAGATGCGGTCGAACCCGGATCGTCCTAGAAAACTAAGACGGGGAGCCATTGTGTAGGTTTCGGGCAAAGTGAGTTGATTCACCGTTCGGGACCGATTAGGCTACCCCACCCTATGCTTCGATATGGCCCGAGATCCATTTCTTTGAGAATGCGGGAGGCCATGGAGCTCGGGAACCAGTTAGAACCCACCTACTTGCATACATGACATCATAAGAAAGGTTGACAATTGGATGACAATGTAAAGGTTTGTTATTTTGTCCTTGGAGTTTAGGACCATTTCCTTGTAACATTTTCGTAGTTCTGTTTGTAACTAGGCTATTTCCTATTGTAATAGATGGCTAGCAGTGCAATCGACCGCCTCCTCCGCAAAGAAATTCGGGTGTACAAACCTTTGGACCCGAAGTTGGTGCTGGACCATTGGTTTAGCTTATACAACCCAGAGGAGCAGGCCTTCATCCAGCAAAAGATCGGCCCCATCCTTTCATTAACCAAGACAGAGGCGAATTTACCTATGGTCCGGGCCATACTCCAGTTATGGGAGATCGAGCCCGCAACGTTCTTTATCGGGCCACATGAGATCACCCCTACCCTGGAGGAGTACACCCAGTTGCTACAGGCTCCAGCACTGACTGATCAGATTTACACGCCAGACCTCGAGGCCGGGCCAGCCGGTATATTCAGCAGACTACTGGGCATCCGTAAAACAGCAGTCAACAAAGCCCTGGCAGACTGTAATGGGTACTGCATACGTATGGATGACTTAGAAGCCTGGTTTATCGCTTGAGAAGACAATGGGGATAGAAAGGACATCCTATTTTGGGGACCCCAAGACTTACAGGCAGAGAAGGGTGAATGCTTTCATCTTGACCGCCTTTGCCACTATACTATTCCCCGACGGAAATTTCTATATTCACTACCGGGTTGCGGAGCTGGTGATCCAATTCCTGGGGGGGAAAATTTCTTAATCCCGGCCCTACTGGCAGAATAGATCCGGAACTTAAATTTCCTTAAGAGGAAGGGCCATGGGATCCTCCGCTCCAGCATCAACCTTTGCTAATATGGTTTGTAAGCCACCTCAAGTGCTTCGGGCTGAACATGGTCAGGAAAACCTAGCCCAACAGGTGAATCTGGTGGATTCCTGTATAGAAAAGGTGAAGCTACCCGACGACATTACTAGCCATAGTTGGGTAGATCTGCTTAGAAGCCTTAGCGCTGAAGATATTCTATGGCAAGCCAGGTGGAGTTGTTGTGATAAAATCATCTTGACTTGCAGTAATTTCCAAGCAGTGCCATTAATCGGGATCAATGGATGTATTGGATATCACCCAAACTCAGTGGTCCGCCAATTCGGTACCATCCAAGACATAGTTTATCGGCCATCACTCGAAGCAGTCACCTTTGAGTATCAAGATCTGAACCTGTTGGTAGCCGAGAAATTTGCTAAGCTGGCAGAGGTCAAAGCACTTTGGGAAGCCAGAATCAAAAGCCCAAACGTGGACCTCGGGGAGTTAGATGGCGAAGTGGGAAAACACCGAGCCACCAGAGAGTTTGTAATCCGCCAGCTATACCAGACAGGGGAAAGAGCATACCGGGTTCCAGACGTCACCCAACCAAGACCAGATAAGATCAATCCAGAAACAGAGGTCTACCTGGAGCAGGTCAAGGCCCGGATGGAAGTATACTTCGAAGCTGCGGATTATAAGAAAGACATCTGGAAGGGACACTTCAAGGAATCCGACCAAAGAAACAAGGCCTTGGAAGCACAATTGGAGAAGTGCCAAGCCAAAGTCAAAGAGCTAGAAGCCGTCATCAGTGGGAAGTTCGAGCCTCCACAACAGAAAACTAAAAAGGCTAGGAGATAGGGCATCATTTGTAATTTTTTGTTTGATCATTGAACTCCAAAATTTTTAATAAAAGTCTCAATAATACATTGTCAATCAGTTGTCAACCCTTTTATCTTTTAGCATCCGCATGATATATGCATATCATTCCTGCATCCATCACACTAAAATGAAAATGCACGTTCAGGTATCAAAATAGCTTCCAAGCAACCGAACCCACCCAGAAGCCCAGTCCTCACGCACTCAAGAGCAAAAATGGCCAACAGCAGTGACAACCGCAACAACCCCAACGCTGAAGCTGCCTCAGACTCCAGGATCATATCCCTAGAGCAAACAGTCCAACAGCTGGCTGCCCAAGTTCACCTCTTGACTGAAAGCATCGGCCTCTTGCGCAACACCCAGCCGGCCCAGGAAGAGTATTCAGGGGCCAGGAAGGGAAAGGCAGTGGAGGGGCAGCATTCGGAATACGAAGAGATCAATTCCCATCTTAATCCGGCTTTTGAATATGAACCAAAAGTTAGCCAGGGGCCAACCTCTGACGACCTGAAAAGAGAAATGGAGGATAGGCAGAAGGAGATGGAGAAGCGACTCTTCCAGCAGCTCCATGACAAAATGAAAACTATGGAAGGGCCTGATGGTTTTGAACAAGCTGGGATCACTAACCTGCCAGCATATGGGGAAGAGGCATATCCTGAGAAATTCAAGACCCCGGATTTCGAAAAGTATGATGGGACCGGCTGCCCCAAAATGCATACCAGGCTATATGCCCGGAAAATGAGCAAGTACGCTCAATACGATCAACTCATGCTCCAGACATTCCAAGACAGCCTCACCGGCCCCGCGTTGGTCTGGTACGCCCACCTCGACTTCAAAATTGTCAACACCTGGGAGAAGTTAGCCCGGGTATTCTATGATCAATATAGGTTTAACATTGAAGTCGCCCCATCAGTAATCGACTTGGGGAGTCTCCGGAAAAGACATACCGAGTCATTCAAAGAGTACGCCCAGCGTTGGAGAGCCCAGGCCGTCGGGGTGATGATCCCGATATCGGAAAAGGAATTGACATCCATATTTGTCAATACCCTGGACAAAACCTACTTTTCGCATTTGGTAGGCCAGACCTCCTCCAGTTTTGCAGAAGTAGTGGCTGCAGGTTGCAGGATCGAGAATGCCATAACCACCGGCAGGCTCCAATCAATGGAACCTCCTAGGGTCACACCAACCCAAAGGCCTTTAGGAGGAAACAGAGTTAAAGAGCCCACAGTTAGTACAGTGCATTCTAGTAAGGCAGAAAAACCTGGGACTCGAGTAACTTTCCAGACCACGAATACCTCAGCCCAGCAACCTACGACGGGTCATACACAGGCCGCCAGGCCCCTAAGGCAGTTCACTCCAATCCCCATACCGCTCAGTCAGGTCTTTGCTCGGTTGAGGGCAGACAACTTGATTAGTTTCGAACTCCCCAACGACCGATACAGGCTCAAGAACTTCGACTCCAACCTCAAGTGTGACTATCACATGGGTCAGGAGGGGCATGCTACAGATAGGTGCTGGAGGCTCCGACACAAAATCCAAGATTTAATTGATGCTGGAATCATACAACTGGATTTCGTGAATGCCCCAACACCCAATGTCAACACCAACTCGCTGCCTACCATTAATATGATCACATTTGAGGAGTCGACTCCCAAAGAAGCCCCTAAGCATCATACGAAGGAACAACAAAAGAAGCCTCAAGCTCCCGAAGAAGCACCAAAGGCACACATTAAAAGAAGATGGTTATCCGGAGATCCAACAGTAGGCACTTTGGGAGAATCACACGGGAGGTTTCAATATTTAGTAAACTATTCTTACACCCCAACTGAGCAAGGGCCGCCTAGTGGGTGGGGGCCGGAATTTGAGAAGCAAGACGATCTAGCAAAGGAAGAGGGGAAGACTATCAACATGATCAACTCCCATCGGAAACCCCGGGTTATACAATGCTATGGGGAACAATCAGCCGAGGTACAAATCCCGAGAAAAAGGTATGTATTCAATGTTCCTACCCCGGTAGAGAATTACAAAGTTGCACCATTCAACTATCGGGCTCTCGAACAAGAGCGACCTCCTATAGTGGGAGGTATCACCCGCTCTGGGAGATTATACGATCCGAAATATAAGAGCCCGATTGAAGAACCTAATACGGAGAAAACAGAGGAAAAGGAAGAGGGTCTTGCTGCATTTACGAAGATGGTAAAGGCTAGCGAATACAAGATCATGGAACAATTAAATAAAGTTCCAGTGCATATATCCCTCATGGGTCTTCTTACCACGTCTGAGCCCC
Source organism: Laguncularia racemosa (assembly GCA_037954665.1). NCBI lineage: Eukaryota > Viridiplantae > Streptophyta > Magnoliopsida > Myrtales > Combretaceae > Laguncularia > Laguncularia racemosa. The sequence goes on along the minus strand of JBBMOL010003576.1, from coordinate 10,369 downwards.
ACAGGGAAGCACTCTTTAAAGTGCTAAAACAGATTCAAGTCCCGGAAGGTATTGCTATAGACAAGATGGGTCACGTGGCAAACTCTATCTTTACCGTGGATCAAATATCTTTCTCTCCAAAAGAGCTAGGAGAAGAGGGAGACCAACATACCAAGCCTCTATTCATAGTGGTCCGGTGCAATGACACCATTGTCTCCCGGGTACTTATCGACAACAGATCATCCCTCAACGTCTGCCCATTGGCGACACTCGACTTATTGGGGGTCGATCCAAGCAACATAAAACCTAGCTCCATAGTGGTCAGAACCTTCGACGGGTCGAAGAGAGACATTGTGGGGGAAGTGAACCTACCAGTGGAAATCGGTCCACAAGTATTCCACATCTCCTTCCAGGTCCTCGACATCCCAAGGTCTTTTAACCTTCTTTTGGGATGACCCTGGATACATGCTGCTGGTGCCATCCCCTCTAGTCTCCACCGAAAGGTCAAATTCATCACAAATGGGCAGATAGTTACAGTACTGGGCGAGCAGGATTACGCCATATACAAAGAGACTGCCATACCTTACATCGGGGATGAAGGTTCAGAAGACCTGGGGTTGCAGATTTTCAACGAAGTGAATATGGTGACCAGCAAAGAGGGCCATTAGTTTAAAGAGGGGCAGCACGGGACCTTCGGACTGGGGTATGTTCCTACGGCTGCGGAAGAAGCACAAGTAAGGAGTATTAAAGGCCGAATGAAGGGGAAGCTGATTGACACCCAGATGTGCATCCCACCTCTCCAACAATCTTTTCGAAGGGCAAATACCATTCAAGAGCTTCGAATAAACAAAGAGGACAACAAAGGGGAATCAATCTCCCACACGTCCAACCAGCATGCGGCTCTGAACAACTGGTTTTGTTGTCCTATCAGTAGCGCTAGGTTAGCTCAAGAGTAGAGAAAAATTGCTAAACAAATTTTATTAAAGACTATTTATCGGATTCCATTGCAGTTTGTCTTTATATATATATGATTTCATTTTTTTTATGTCACTCAGATCTCCCACCATCAAACATCAGGGATATTTCGCGCAGGTAGAACGTAAAAACGTTGATATCATTTCCAACGCTGCTGGGTCAGTTGTTGAAGACGATATTTTAGACTATGAAATAATACAAGAAAATTGGCTAAAACATGAACAAAGCGGAATCTCGATCGACGAGCCTGTGGAGACAGTAAATCTAGGAAGCATCGCCCACCCTAAGAACCTCAAAATCGGGACTAGTTTGAGTGCCGAGCAAAAATGTGAGATAACCGAGCTATTAATCGAGTATGCAGATGTGTTTGCCTGGTCGTATGGTGACATGCCAGGGCTAGACCAGTCAATAGTAGTCCACAGGCTTCCCACAAGGGAAGATGTCAAACCTAAAAAACAAAAGTTAAGAAGATTTAGGCCTGACATCTTGCTAAAAATCAAAGAAGAAGTCAAGAAACTACTAGAAGTAGGGTTCATCGAAGTATCCGACTACCCAGAATGGGTGGCAAATATAGTCCACGTCATGAAAAAGAACGGAAAAGTGCGCGTATGCGTCGACTTTCGGGACTTAAACCAAGCCACGCCAAAGGATAACTTCCCCCTACCCCACATTGATGTTCTAGTGGATAACACCGCGGGAAACCATCTCTTCTCATTCATGGACCATTTCTCAGGATACAATCAAATAAAAATGGCCGAGGAAGACAAAACCAAAATAACCTTCATCACGACGTGGGGAACTTTCTGTTACAAAGTCATGCCCTTCGGTCTGAAAAACGCCGGGGCAACGTATCAGAGAGCCATGGTCGCCATACTTCACGACATGATGCATCGTGAGGTTGAGGTATATGTCGACGACATGGTAGCTAAATCCAAAGAAGGAGAAAGCCATGTAGATATCCTGAGAAAGTTGTTTAAACGACTGAGAAAATTCCAGCTTAAGTTAAACCCGGAAAAATGTACTTTCGGGGTTACAACGGGGAAATTGTTAGGGTTCGTCATCAGCCAGGAAGGCATTAAGATTGACCCTGAAAAGGTAAAGTCCATATTAGAGTTACCTTCCCTACGCTCCGTTAAAGAAGTAAGAAGCTTGCTGGGGAGATTAAATTATATAGCTCGGTTTATCTCACAACTCACTGATAAGTGTCGGCCGCTATTCCGTCTGTTGAAGAAGAACGCCACAATAGAATGGGACAACGAATGTGAAGAAGCGTTCAGGACGATCAAAGACTATCTTATAAAACCCCCGGTCTTGATAGTCCCGAAACAAGGAAAACCTTTATTCTTATACCTCACCATACTCCCCGAATCCATGGGGTGTGTGCTGGGGCAGAAAGACGAAGAGGGAAGAGAACGTCCCATATATTATCTTAGCAAGAAGTTCACTGACGGGGAATAGAGGTACTCAGAGGTGGAGAAGACGTGTTGTGCGTTAATTTGGATCATGCATCGATTAAGGCAATATACCCTTTATTACCATATTGAGCTGTTGACAAGACATGATCCCTGGAAATACCTGGCAGGGAGGCCAGCATTGATGGGGAGAATCTCTAAATGGCAAATGCTTCTATCCGAGTTCGACATCACATATGTGCATCATAACTCGATAAAGGGGCAAGCTTTAGCCGATCAGTTGGCCGAACACCCTGTCGAGACAGGTACCCAAGAAATACAAGTCCAATTCCCGGACGAGAACATATTAACAGTAGAAGACATACCGGTAGAAGACTCTGGGAGAGAGTAGAATGCTGAGTGGAAATTGTTTTTCGATGGGGCTGCCAATGTATTCGGTTGTGGGGTTGGGGCAGTATTGATATCCCCAGACGACACTCAATTCCCTGCAGCGACAAGACTATCATTTCCCTATACCAATAATATCGCGGAATATGAAGCATGTATTCTTGGCCTCAAGATGGCCTGCCAAATGGGAATTCGCGAATTAGAGGTGTACGGTGACTCGTCGCTCATCATACTACAAACAAGAGGGGAATACAAGACTAAAGACCCCAAACTGGTACCGTACCATCAACATTTGACAGAGCTAATTGAGGAGTTTAAGGCAATCACCTTCACGTACATCCCGAGAACTCAGAATCAGTTCGTAGATGCCCTAGCCACATTAGCATCCATGGTTCAAATAACAGGGGGAGCCGAAGTTAACCCGATAAAAATAGACGTCGAAAGTCGGCCCGCTTATTGTTTGACAATTGAAAAGATGCAAGATGATAAGCCTTGGTATCACGACATCAAGACCTTTCTCCAAGAAGGTAAATACCCTGAAATAGCTAGCAAGAATGACCAAAGAATGCTTAGGAGGTTAGCCAGCCATTTCTTATTAAGTGGGTCTATACTCTACAAAAGATCATTTGATACCACCCTGTTGAGATGTGTGGACAAGAATGAAGCATGCGAACTCATGAAGGAAGTGCATGAAGGGGTATGTGGACCCCATATGAACGGCTACATGTTGGCCCGAAAAATCATGAGGTTAGGGTATTACTGGTTAACTATGGAATCGGATTGCATAAAGTATGTCAAGCACTGTCATTCGTGTCAAGTCTACGCAAACCGGATAAATGCTCCACCCAACGAGCTACATTTGTTGTCGGCGCCATGGCCTTTCTCCATGTGGGGGATCGACATAATAGGCCCTATCACTCCAACGGCATCCAATGGCCACAGATTTATACTGGTAGCAATTGATTACTTCACCAAATGGGTAGAAGCTTCATCGTATACCAATGTCACAAAAGGGGTAATAGTCCGCTTCTTAAAGAGGGACATAATAGCCCGATATGGAGTTCCTGAGTCAATCATCACCGACAATGGTACCAATCTCAACAATAAATCGATGACAGGTTTATGTCAACAATTCCACATAAACCACAAAAATTCAACTCCCTACAGACCTCAAATGAACGGGGTAGTAGAAGCAGCTAATAAAAATATCAAGAAGATCATCGAGAAAATGACAACAACTTACAAAGATTGGCACGAAATGCTACCATTTGCTCTCATGGCTTATAGGACTTCAATAAGAACATCTACGGGAACTACCCCTTACTCATTGGTATATGGTACAGAAGCAGTGCTACCAGTGGAAGTCGAAATACCATCATTCAGAATCTTGTCAGAAACTCAATTAACAGAATCGGATTGGGTAAAGAAAAGGCATGATCAGCTAAACCTGATTGATGAAAGAAGACTTACCGCACTATGTCATGGTCAATGTTACCAACAGAGGATAGCCCGAGCATTCAACAAGAGGATGAAACCTCGGTACTTCAAAGAGGGTGATCTAATACTAAGAAAAGTTCTCCCGAACGCCCAAGACTCCAGAGGAAAATTCACTCCTAACTATGAAGGCCCTTACGTGGTGAAAAGGGTTATGTTAGGTGGTGCTCTGATATTAACTCAGATGGATGGTCCAGAATTGAGAGATCCCGTCAACACAAATGCTGTAAAAATGTACTATCCTTAGGCAAGGGAATTGAAATTTTGCCAATGTTTATGAAAGCCAATATTCGATACAAATTTCATTGAGTCGAGTTTTTACTTTTCTACATGCAAAGCTAATATCCCTGAATGGTCCATAATCCCAATCAATTCTCATCACAATAAATACACCTAAACACATTACCCATCACTTCGTCAATAAAAGATAAACACTAAAATGATAATGAGTCTTAATGAAATTTGTGATATAATTTTATTTATTCTTAAGCATTAGAACTTAGCGCATTAGTAGGATAACATTACCAACGAATGAGTCACGTGCATAAAGAAATGAAGCACATCAAGATTTTCAATCCCGTATCAAGATAAGGAGGAGAGAAGCCGAAACAAACCAACACGAAGGTTCGGTTGGTTGGTTGCTATCCACGATAAGCTGGCAAGCATCTCAAAATAGTTCACCATCGTCACATTATGAAAGGCATCACATCATCTAGCTCAGTAGAAAGCATATTCGAAAGCATGAGATGAGTCAACCCATAGTGGGGTACTCATCTAGTCATTCATTTTTAATAGGGTAGTCAGCCCAATAAGGGACACTTCCCTAGATCTCTCAAGGTTAGCCCACAGGGGGCACCTTTGGAGTCCAAGTTCTATCTTAGGTTAGTCAGCTCTTGGGGCACTTTCCTAAAAATTTTACCAAGGGTTAGTCAGCCCAATATGGGCACTTTCCCGAAAAACCTGTTCTCAGGGTCAGCTTATAAGAGCACCTTTTGAGACAGTTCTATCTTAGGTTAGTCAGCTCTTGGGGCACTTTCCTAAAAATTTTACCAAGGGTTAGTCAGCCCAATATGGGCACTTTCCCGAAAAACCTGTTCTCAGGGTCAGCTCATAAGGGCACCTTTTGAGACAGTTCTACCTTAGGTTAGTCAGCTCTTGGGGCACTTTCCTAAAAATTTTACCAAGGGTTAGTCAGCCCAATATGGGCACTTTCCCGAAAAACCTATTCTCAGGGTCAGCTCATAAGGGCACCTTTTGAAACAGTTCTATCTTAGGTTAGTCAGCTCTTGGGGCACTTTCCTAAAAATCGATCCAAGGGTTAGTCAGCCCAATATGGGCACTTTCCCGAAAAAATCCGTTCTCGGGGTCAGCTCATAAGGGCACCTTTTGAGACACTATCTTAGGTTAGTTAGCCCAAGATGGGCACTTTCCTAAAAATCTATTTTAAGGTTAGTCAGCCCAATATGGGCACTTTCCTAGATTCTCCCGATTAGTCAGCTCTTGGGGCACTTTTCGGAAACATTCTTCCAAACAGTTGCTAGTCTAACAAGACGCTTCTGTTAACAGGGAGCCAGCTCATAAGGGCGCTTCCTAAGTAAATTTTCTTTCCAAGGTTGCAAGTCTGATAAGACGCTTCCTATGATCATTTCTCATACATTTCTACTTAAAGCTTGAGATATGTCCTGTCGCCAATTAGTTAGCTCATAAAGCACTTTTTGGAGAAGGAACATTACCTTGAATTGTTTGGAACATCTTCAAATCGTAGGATTATCAGCTCTTGGGGCATTTTCCTACCAAAACTCATTCAAAAGGCCAAAAATGGCGTCTTTCTTGTCTTTATAGTTAAGTTTTTCAAACTTTACCACAAAGAGGGGCAGCTGTAAACACCCCATTTTTGCCCTAGGAACCAATGATTCTCATCAATAATCAATTTTCAATTTTTTCTAATTTTTCCCAATTTTTTCATAATTTAGCATAAATAACAAAAATATACAAAAAATAAAAATAAATATGGAAAACACCTCAATTTCGAAAAATGATTTCAGAAATAGCAATGATAAGTAATAAACGATTTTTTAAAATTTTTGAAATTCCAAAAAATACAAAAAAATAGAAAAATCGAATTGCATATATGCAATTTGTGAAAATAGAAAAATCAGGAAAGTGGGCTAGCTCAGCTGGTCCGGACCATGGGCTAAGGCGCGGTGCGGGGTGCAAGGTCAGGCGTTCGAATCGCGGAGGAAGCAGTTTCCGCGTTTTGCAATTTTTCGACTTATCCAAGACACGTGGCAACCTCTGATTGGCTAGAAGAAACGCACGCGTCGGGCGCGTGATCGTCTCCTACCTCGAGCCCGAGATCGCTGGCGAAGAAAAAAATGTATTTCGGCCTTTTTGATTCGATTTTTTTGCACAAATCCAACAGATCTTCAACAGAAATAAGATAAACATTATCTAATTAGAATCAAATCACAACAAGACGAGGGATTTACACGAATCAAAGTCGTTCCTTTTAACCGTCGATCCGATTAGCTTCGATCGGAGGAAATCCGAGCTTATCCAGCTTGGTTTCAAACGCCTATAAATAGAGGAGGAGACGGGGAAGCGAAAACAGAGATCAGAATCGCGCGCGAGAGAGAAAAGAGCGTAGATCGGAGGAAATCCAAGTTTGCGACCACCGTTCGGAGTTGAGCCGCCGCAAGGAGACGTTCTGGGAGTGAACCGCCACTACCATCAGATTCAGCACCCTCAAGAAGCTAGGATTCGACACTTCACCCACCGCAAACAACCGCCGGAACGCCGTGAACGAACCTTCTCCGCCGCCGTGTCCGATCGACCCGACCTGACCCGCTCGACCCGACCCGCGCACCGACCCGGACCCATGTAAGTCGGATTTTTCCGGATTTTTTTTATATTTGTTTTATTTAATTAATTTATTTTGTTTATTTATTTATTTATTCCAAATTATTTATTTATTATTTATTATTTGTTTAGTTATTTATTTATTTTTGTCTTATTTTTAATAAATAGGAAAAATGTAGAAATTAGATTTTTCTAGAATTAAAAAATAATAAAATAAAAAGAATAAAAAAATAAAAATAAAAATAAAAAAATAGAATAAGATAATAAAAAGATTAGGAAAAATAATAATAAAACTTTAGATTTCAAAATAGGATAGATAATAACTTAGGATAAAATGTTTTAGCATAAACATTACAAAAATTTATAAAAATCACAAAAACTTATAAAATCACAAAAATCATAAAAATCATGAAAATTAATAAAAATAAAAATTCAAAAATTATGAAAATAGAAAAAATTAAGTTTTAGCACTTAGAAAAATTATTTTCTTCAAATAAATCCAAAATTGATGTTTTCCCTAAAAATCATTTTCAAAAATAAAACCGAAGCTTAGTTTTAGGAATTTTTTTAGAAAAAAAAAAAATCCTAAAAATGGTAAGAACATAAATCAAAAGAGATTTCAAAAAAATTAAAATTCATCAACAAATCTAAAGTTTTTCAGAAAAGCGAACTACGGCTTGTTTGATCCTGAGTAGCAGGTACGTAGGCACCCATTCGGGTCAACCCCTAAAATGAATGAAAAATCTTTTTTCTTGAAATAATTCAAAAACATAATAAAAGTAACAGAAACACAATGAAACACATTTCTAAAGATGAACAATTTTAGGAGATTAGGTGGTAACCGTAAAGGTTTTAATAGGTTAGCCTCCGAACTTAGAAACTCTGGTTTTCCCTTTTCCTCTTTTCACAAACACGAGAAGAGGAAAGAACGACGACTAGTAGTCCGAATTAAGACTAATCCGCTCCTTTGGTCTTAATTCAATTTTCCCAACAACAGTTGGGTGGCGACTCCAAAAATTAAACGAAATTCCTAACTCAGGTCGAGGATCTAGATTAGATGAGCATAGGGTCTAGTTTAGATCGGATTAGGAATGGGAATTCAAAAAATTAGACTCGACATTATGAAATTTAAGTGTTTAGTTTTTTAAATTGCTATTTATCTCAATTTAAAGTTATAAGGATTAAGAATACGATTTTTAAAATAATTTTTAGGCTAATTTGGTGTTAAGTTTTAGCTAAATTTTGGGGCTTTACATCCTTTCCCTTCAAAAGTTTTGTCCTCAAAATTTTAGAATGAACTTAAGTTTTCAAATAGATGGGGGTACTTGACTTTCATTTCGTCCTCTCTTTCCTAGGTAGCTTCTCATTCTAAATGTCTTCTCCATTGCACTTTAACATATCTGATGCTTTTGTTGCATAGTTCTCGAATTTAGACATTAATGACTCTGATAAGATGTTCCTAATACATTAGGTTGGGTTTAATCTTTAAGATATCCATCTTATTATCTCGATTTGAATATAGGATGTGTTTTTGAAGTAATGACACATGAAACATATTGTAGATTCCTAACAGTTGAGGTGGTAAGGCTAGTTTATAGGCTACTTTTCCAACCCTTTCCAATACCTCGTATGGCTCTATGTTGGTGGTCTTAGATTATGGTTCAGATGTCATACGTGAAAAATAACAAAATTTTTTCCCCCCACTTTCTATTTCCCTCTCTCTTTGTTGACTTTTGTAAGGAAGAAAAGAAAAGAAAAGAAAAAACGATGGAAAGGATAAGTTTGGGTCGGTAGGGGAAATCGAAATTTTATATAGTGAGGAAAAATTGGGTTTTTCAAGTTTGCTTGACGTACGGGGTAATTTAGTTGGGGGTGATAATAGAGTATTTTTATATGAAACTTATAACTAAGTTGAATGAATTATTTTGAATGTAAATATTTTTCAAAATTTTTGTCTAATTATCATAAATCCATAGTTTTAATTTATTTTATTATTTATTCCAAAATTTTATGTATTTAGTTTTTTTAAACTATTATTTCTCTTAATTTAAAGTTATAAGGGTTAAAAATAAAATTTAAAAAATAATTATTAAGCTAATTCGTATTAAATTTTAGCTGAATTACGGAGTTTTATAATTGTAATCCCGACTCGCATGCATCAACGCCGACCCAAAGAGAATGCTTTCGCTTGAGATGGATGCCGATATCTAATAATGTGGGTTGTTAACGTTTTATGGACCCGAAGTGGCGCTTTCACGTGAAAGGGATGTCCTGCCTGCTCCACTCTCGTATAATAAATGATAATTCACTTCACTTCAATTATTCACCACTGACTCACTTTTACTTCTTCCACCGTAATGGCTTCATTCACATGCGTGAAAACACTAGCTGAATCTCCTAACCTCACCTCCATACCCTCAACTTATGCCTTCTTTACTGATTCAAATGATCAGCTGAAGCCAGTTTCATCATCCGAAGACGACGAGGAGTCCATACCTATAATAGACTTTTCTCAATTATCCTCAAGTAACCATGACCAACGATCCAAAGCCATCAATCTCCTAGGAAAAGCTTGTCAAGAGTGGGGATTCTTCATGGTATGCTGCAGCTTGCCTTAGCAACCATATATGGTGTTGTATGCATGCTTGGTTCTTTGTGAGTGATTTGTCGGACCATGCATAATATCTCCTTGCATTTCGTATAAGATCCAATTATAGAAATCGCTCCGCATACTAGAAGAAGTACTGTGTTTGAACTACATATACTCTATGAGTGATGATTTTTTTTTTTCATAATTATGTTTTGATGTTTGTTCCAATGGAAGGTTGTAAATCATGGTGTGGAGGAGACGATCATGAAGGGGATGATTGACGCGTGTAGGCGTTTTTTCGATCTGACAGAGGAGGAGAAGAGAGAGTTTGAGGGCAAACACGTGTTGGATCCAATAAGATGCGGGACCAGTTTCAATGCCTCAGTGGAAAAGGTATTCTGCTGGAGGGACTTCCTCAAGGTCATGGTGCATCCCAAGTTTCATTCTCCAAACAAGCCTCCTGGTTTCAGGTTTATTTCCTCTTTTACTGGCCTTGGCCGTGTTCAAACTGTATGTACTACGAAATTAGTTATATCTGTATGTCCCAGTGAGAGAAAGAGGCCATGTTTCAGGTTATTTTCCATTTTCGATTCTGTTGGCACAGTTGCAGGTCGAATTTAGATCCTTAACGAATTGCCATAAAATATTAAACCAATAATTGTGGTCCTAAAAT
>JBBMOL010003575.1:0-15263 GCA_037954665.1 Laguncularia racemosa | reverse complement strand
ATTTTAAAAATGTTAAAAAATAATTGAAAAATAAAAAATTTTTTAAAATTTTTTTGAAATTTCAAAAAATACAAAAAAAAATAAAAAATTACATCGCATATGTACAATTTGCGATGTAAATAAAATGGGAAATTGGGCCAGCTCAGCTGGCTCGTGTGTGCGCATGGGGAACGTGTGGAGGCCAGAGGTCACGAGTTCGAATCCTCCCCCGAGCATTCTGTGCAATTTTTTTTGCCTTTCGCTTGGAGCTACCACGTGGCAGCATGTGATTAGCCGAGGGAAGTTACGCGCGTCGCGCTGTGATCGTCTTCTTCGCAAGCTCAGCCGGAGAAAAAATCGGCAGAAGTCCGATAAGGCTGAAATTGCCGGACTTCTTCGAATCTTTTTGGATTTCAATAAATCTAAAACCGAATTATCCAGATAAATGATAAGATTACAACAAATCGGTATCAAATTGATTGGATAAAATCAAATCTAAGAAACGAAAAAATATGGGTTTATCTAAATCGGCCGATTCGAGCTTATCCAAGAGGGAGTTCGAGGTGCCTATAAATAGAGGAGAGTAGGAGGAAGCCAGAGCACGAAAAAAAAAGAGAGAGGAAGGAGCAAATCGGAGTACACCGGAGAAGTTTGAAGCCGAAACCCCGACCAGAGTTGGAGCCACGCAAGGAGACGTTTTGGGAGTGAACCGCCACCACCATTGGATTCAGCACCCTCGAGAAGCTAGGATTCGACATCTCACCCGCCGCAAAAGACCGCCGGAACGCCGTGATTGAGCAACCTCCGCCGCCGTTGTCTGATTCGACTTGACCGACTCGACCCGTGCACCAACCCGGACCTAGGTAAGTCGGATTTTTTGGATTTTATTTTATTTAATTTAATTAATTTATTTTGTTTATTTATTTATCCCGAATTAATTTATTAATTTGTTACTTTTTAGTTATTTATTCATTTTTTTTATATTTTTTAATAAATAGAAAAATGTGGAAATTAGATTTTTCTAGAATTTAATAATGTAGAAAAATAATAAAAATAATAAAATGTAGAAAAAAAAACAAAAAAATATTAGGAAAATAATAAAAAAACTTTAGATTTCAAAATAGGATAGATATTAAACCTATGATAAAATGTTCAACAAAAATTCCCAAAATTTCCCAAAAATCACAAAACAAATTCACAAAAAAATCACAAACATCACGAAAATCACAAAAATTCATAAAAAATCACAAAAATCGAAAAAATCATAAAAAAATCATGAAAACTAATAAAAAAATTCAAAGAATCATAAGTTTTAGCACTTAGAAAAATCATTTTCTTTAAATAAATCCAAAATTGGTGTTTTCCCTTAAAATCATTTTCAAAAATCAAATTCAAGGTTTAGGCTTAGATTTTTTAGAAAAATCCAAAAAATGATGAAACATAAAATCAAAAGAAATTTCTAAACTAAAATTCACCAACACACTTAACGTTTCAGAAAAGCGAACTACAGCTTGTTTGATCCTAAGTAGCGAGTACGTAGGCACCCATTCGGGTCAACCCATAAAATGCATGAAAAAATCATTTTCTCAAAATAATTCCAAAACATATAAAAAGTAACAGAAGCACAATGAAACACATTTCTAAAGATGAACAATTTTAGGAGATTAGGTGGTAACGCAAAGGTTTTAATAGGTTAGCCTCCGGACTTAGAAACTCTGGTTTTCCTTTTCCTCTTTTTACAAAAATGGAAGAGGAAATAACGACGACTAGTAGTCCAAATTAAGACTAATCCGCTCCTTTAGTCTTAATTCAACATTTCCCAACAACAGTTGGGTGGCGACTCCAAAAATCAAACGAAATTCCTAACTCAAGTCGAGGATCTACATTAGATGAGCATAGGGTCTAGTCTAGATCGGATTAGGAATGGAAATTCAAAATTAGACTCGACAGGATGGCGACTCCGTGGGGACCCATGCTAGTAGGCTAGCTACCTGCACCTCTTCAATTTTTATTTTTAAAAAATGTGAAAAAAAATTTTTCTCTGTTCCAAATTTTCCCCGGATTTAGTTTGTTTTTAGTTTTTCACAAGGGGTTTTTGATGCATAATATGTTTGTGTGAGTAGATGGGCGAAGGATTTCCCAAAACCGGGGGGACCCTTTGTGTAGGTTTGGGCGAATTTTGGTTGTTCCCCTTTCGGGGGCGATTGGCTACCCCCCCAAATGCTTCGAAAAGGCCCTGAGACCCATTTCTTTCCAAAATGGGGGGCCCATAGGCTAGGAAATTTTAAAACCCTCCCTATTGCATACTTGCCCTTTAAGAGGGGTTGCCCTTTGGGGATGAAAAAGTAATGTTTTGTTTTTTGCCCTTGGATTTCCCGGATTTTTCCCCTATAAGGGTTTTCATGTTCTGTTTGTCCCCTGGGGTTGTTTTATTGTAATAGACGGCTAGCAGTCCCAATTCGCCGCCCCCCCGCAAAGAAATTGGGGTGTCCCCAAACCCTTTTGGGGAAAAATTTGGGTGCCTTTGGTTTCCTTTCCCCCGGGGGGCCCTTCATCCCCCCAAAAAACGCCCCATTTTCACTAAAAAGATAGAGGCGAATTTATTGGTGGGGCCCCTGCCCCAGTTATGGGAGTTTCGACCCCGCTTTTTCTTATGGGGCCCGCGAATAAGGAGGAGTCCCCTTGCCCGGGAAAAACACTGATGATAGATTTACACCCCAGATCGAGGGGGGCCAACCCCCCCCTTTTAGCCCCCCCTATTTGGCATCCCCCCAAAACAGAGTCAAAAACCCCCGGCGAGAAGGGATTTACGAGGGTGACTTAAAAAGGTGGTTTATTGCCCGAAAAGGGCCAAAGGGGATAGAAAGGACATTGTATGGGGCCCTAAGATTTAAGGCGGGAAAAGGGGTAATGCTTTCATTTGACAGCCTTTGCCATTTCCTGCCCCTGGAATTTCTAAATTATCCGGGGTTTGGGAGTGGTGAAAAAAATTTTGGGGGGAAAATTTTCCATGGTTTCTATGGCAGAAAAAATTAAAAACTTAAATTTCCTTTAAAGAAAAAAAGGCCATGGGATCCCCCGCTCCAGATCCCCTTTCTGCAAATTTGGGTTTTGTAAGCCCCCTAATTTGTTTTGGGGGTTAAAATGGCCGGAAAACCCTTAAGTAAAAGGGGCTTATAGACTCTGTATAAAAAAATTTGAAGTCCCCGACGAATTCCCACCCAAAGTTGGGTAGATTATTTTAAAAGTTAAGCGTAAGGGTTTTTTTAAAGGACACCCAGGGGGAAAGTTGTGGTTTAAATCATTTAAACTTCCCGAAATTTAAGCAGTCCGTTAATGGGATCAATGGATGTATGGAAAACCCCAAACTAGGGGTTCCCCAATTGGGGTACTACCCAAGAATAGTTTAGGGGGCCCCTTTGCGGGAAAGCAATCCCCCTTGAGTTCAAATGAACCTTTTTGGTAGCGGGAAAAAATTTGTGCAAGAGGGTAAAAGCTTTTTGGGGGAAACCCAGAATCGAAACCCCGAATGTGGACCTTGGCGATTTAGATGGCGAAGGGAAAACCCGGCCAAGAGAGTTTTTCCCCCGCTATACCAACAAGGGAAAAGGCTCGGGTTAGGGTAAACCAGCCAAGAAAAATAAGATAACCCCAAAAAGGAAATTATGTGCAAAACCTAGGTTTTTTAAAACCCGGGGCCCGCCGAGGTGTTTAAAATCGGCCCCCAAAAATGTCTTGAACAACCCGGTGAAAGGGAAAACTAGCCCCAACCAATGTTGTTAAAACCCTAAGTTTTCAAGGTTTTCCCCCCAAGGCTTTGATCGGGGAAATCGAAAGAGTTCTTTTGAAAAAACCCCCAAAGAGAGAGAAAACCCTAAAATTATGTTTAAAATTTAAAAAAAATGAAACCCCTACCCTTTTTTTTTCCCAAAAGGGTTTTATACTTTGTAAATGTTTGAAAGGAAAATATGGGCCCCCAAATAATAAGTAGCGTAGTACAGGGTTTTTGTAAAAACCGGCCTTTTTCCCCGGCCCCGGTGAAAGAAAATGGGCTGCGAGAAAAAGGTACAGGTGATACATGGTGTTTCCAACCTTTGTAGTCTTGTGTTATAAAGGGCAAGTATGGGTTTTCCCTACCCCCCCGTGCCTTTTGGCGTGTATTTTCTGGGTTTCCGACACTGGTTGTGCCACGGGCCCGTGTGTTAAGGTTTTAAAGATACACGGTTTTGTTTAAGGCCCGTGTAGGGGGGCCGTGTTTTGGTTCCCCCTTGGAACCCCCGGGGGTTTTCCTTTTTGGGAGCTCCTAAAACCCCTTGCAAAGTTCTCTCACCCGCTTCCCCCTGGGTTTTGTCTTGGACCCCCAATTTCCCTGAAACGGGTCATTGGATTTGATTTGAACTCTTGTTTTCCCTAGAGATCTAATATTCCCCCCTTCCCTCAAAAAGATTGCCCTCGTCCCTTGCATCATTTTGAGTGATCAGAAAAAAAAATTTGCGCTTCCCTTCCCCATTTTGATTGGAAATTCAATCTTGAAAGGTTTTCCCCTTGTGGTAAACACTTGGAATGGCCCCATCCCCCCGGATCCCTTAAATTTTCGCTTTTTGGGAAATCGCCCCTTTCTCAGATGACCCACCCTAATTTCCTGGAGAAAAAAACCCTTCACAAACCCTTTTTTCCTGGCGGGCAAAATGTCATTTTTTTCTCAATGTTGGGAAAACCTGAGATCCCTTTCCCCCCCAAATTTGTTTCTTTTTCCTAAGACCCCAAAAAAATTTTTAAACCGGAAAGGAAAATACCCAGCGGGCAAATTTTTAAAACCCCAACCCCTCCAAATGGAGAATGGATGAGGGAATGCCATTTCCTATTATATGAAAATTTCCTACATGGGGTTTAGACAGTTCCCCCATTTTTTAAATTTTTTATAAAATACAGCATGAAAGGGTTAAAAAGAGCCCTTTGATTTTCGGTTGCCCATCATTTTGGGGAAATGTGCAACGTAGGGAAAAAAACTTAGTGCTACCCAATTCCAAAAAGTCCGAAAAATGACTCAAGAATTTTTTTTCCCCTACCCTCACTAGTTTGGGAACCCATGAATCGCAAAATCTCTTTTGAAAAAAATCAGAAATAGTTGTGCAAATTTTTTTTAGAACAGGCAAGGTGACCCTTTACTAAACCTATCAACAACAACAAATATGCTTTTCTTTTCCACTTTAAAGGCCCGTGGAAACCCCTAACAAAAAACCCCCTAGAGATGTCAGTCCGGGGTTTGGGATTAGGCACGGGAAGGGAAATTTGTTTTTCCCCATGGGGCATTACTTTGGTTTACCCTGTTTTAATGTAATGACTTTCACCCGCTTGCCCCCTGTTATTTTTTTCCCAAAAAAAGTGTTCATGCAAAATACCCAAAGCCCTTTTAAACCCAAATTTCCCCATTAAACCCCCCCCATGTTTTTCCCTCAAAGAAATTAGAAAGAACTTTTAGGCCACAAATATTTTTTAAAAAAAGTCCCCATATCCCCTTTTTAAAAGTCAGTACCCAAAGCACAAACCCCAAATTTGACCAAAATCATTTTTCATTTTTTCCCTTTCCTTAATGAGTTAAATAAGCTTCAATCAAAGAAGTCAAAAGTGAGTACCTTCGAGAAAGTGATCAGTACCCTTTCTTTTTCCCTTGTGTTTTTTAAATAAATTGGAAATGTGAAATGAATTCTAGCCATTTCCCTCCCTTTGTTAATTACCTTGAGTTTTTAAAAATTTAAAGTTAAGACGAAATAAATGAGAATTTGGCCCTAGGAAATGTTCCCAAGTTTGCAAGGCCTTCCCAAACCCTAAAAACCCTTTAATAGATTGGGGTTTTAGGCGGGCCCCTTTGGGTTTTTTAAAATAAGCGATCGGTTTGGATTTGCTAAAAACACCACCTTCC
Source organism: Laguncularia racemosa (assembly GCA_037954665.1). Taxonomy (NCBI): domain Eukaryota; kingdom Viridiplantae; phylum Streptophyta; class Magnoliopsida; order Myrtales; family Combretaceae; genus Laguncularia; species Laguncularia racemosa. Next base: position 9,361 of record JBBMOL010003575.1, on the reverse strand, counting down.
CCTTCCCCAGAACCCTCAATTCAATCTCAAAGCCCTTTCAAAAAAAGGTGAAAAAAGAAAGGGTGTTTAGTAATTCCCTTTAAAGATTAAAAGCTCCTAATTTGCCCCTAAACCAGCTTTTTTTAAACAAGAACTTTTAAAGGACCCCCAGCGATAGAACTAAAGCCCCTAAAAAATTCCTTAAAAACGGGGCAAACCATAAAAGTTTTGGGGGCCTACTTGGGGCCCTAGGTGTTGGCCCCCCCTGTCCCCTTCCCCTTTCTTAAACCATAGCAAATCCCATTACACTACAATAAACCCAAAAAAAACCCACAGATTCCATAAAAAAGGTGATTCTTAAATTTTGCATAAAAACTTGTTTTCTGAAAAGCGAAACCCACCTTTGTAAATGTGAAATGTTTTTTAAAGTCGTGCTAAAACTAAATATCATCAAAGAAGACAAAAAAATTTCCCCAATGAAACCCAAAGGGAAAAATGATTCAAACCTCATAAATGTGCTGGCGCATTTTTTAAATAAAAAGGCATTCCCATATCATTTTAAACCATGTTTTTTTTAAAAAAGGTTTTTAAAAACCATTTTTTATGCGAATTTGGAAATGCCATTTTTTTAAATAAATTTTTGGAAAAAAACAGGCCCAGGGCCCTCAAGATATATCAAGTTGGGGAAGGTGTTATACTTAACTGTGATCTTTTTGATTCCCCGACAGTCAACAAAATCCCCCATGTTCCTCCTTTTTGGGGAAACCCGGGGTAAAGGAAAAGGACCCGGGATGAGGTTTCCTCAAAAACCCCTTTTTGAAAAGATCTAACCCTGCCTTTAAATTTTCCCCTTATTTTCCCTGGGTTTGGGCCCCGATAAGCGGGCCTTTTAAAATGGAAACACCTGGGAAAAAGTCAATCTAGTGCTAAATCCCTCTTGTGGAGGCAACCCCCTTGGTATTCCCCTCGGGAAACGCCCTCGTTTTTCCGAAAAAGGAAAAAACCCGCATTGGAACAAAGATTTAAAGGGTTTTGGGTAGTGGAAAAAATAAAAAACCCTTTGAAACTAAGTCCAATATTTTTTTCCCTGGTCACTTTCCCATTTTCCTATTTTTCTTCCAATACACTTCTTTCCCAAACCCCTTACCCCGTGGTTAAGCTTTCACTCTTTGGTCCCCCGTTTTGCCCCATCTTTTTTCCCTTTTTCACCTTTTCTTGCCCATTTCAAGGTTTCTCTCGAATCTTTTGCTACCCTCCCTGATCCTATAGCCCCCCATGGTTTTGAGGATTTTAAAACCAATTCTCTTTTTTAAAGAAAAAAGAGAAAAGGTTTTTGTCCCCATCATACTTACCCCCTATCGAATCCCATAGTCCCCCCAAAATATGTGCCTAGGAAGGGCCTAATCCAATCACCCCCTATGTGCCCCCAAAGAAAATGAAAAAAGAAACCTGCCTGGTATTTTCCCCAAGTTCCCCCCTGAAAACCCGGTAGGGGTTTTGATGCTTCAAGTCTTCCCCCTAACTTATAAAATAAGGTATAGAAAATTAGTCAGTCCCATACCCAATGTAAGTGCATATTTTCTGCACTGAACGGGTGTGAAAAATATGTCCGTTGCCCCCTTCCCCATCACCCCTAGGCTGAGTACTAAGGATCCCCTAGTAACTATTTAATTTCCCCCACTAGGGCCCTAACGCCCCAAAACCACCCCCAAGGGTTTGGCATGTCCCCTCCTGGAATTTTATTCCCATCTAAAAAAATTTCCCAAATGATAGGGCCCCTTTGTTTTGGGCCTTGAGATGAAAAATGCCCAAACCCCCTGCACCTAAAACATTTGACATCCGAGTTCAAATTAAAGGGGTTTTTAGTGTCGATTTCCCTTTAGGGGGAGTAACGGGGGCTCTTTGGTTAATTTTTTGGTTTTGAGTCTGTGATTCTTTTTCCCAAATTTTAAATTATGAAGAGTTAGAAGTCGAAAGATTTAAAATTTCCCCTTTATACTTCAACGGCTTTCTCCCTTTGATTGTTATGAAAAATTTCTATCCCCCTTTTGTTGAAAGTTTTAATCTGCGATTCTCGATTAAACCTATTGTGAATTACCATTTTACCCCATTTCCCTATCAGGGTTAGTTAATCATAGCTTTTCCCCATCCCCTTTTAATAACCCTTACCTCCTGGCCCCTTGGTAAATGAAAATTTCCTATGCAAGCCCCTATAATAGGACTAGGGATAAATCTTTTGCAAAAGGGTTTTATTCTTAAAGTGCTAAAGGCCTCTCCCCTTTTTATTACGACCAGTGACCCCAAAAATGGCAAAATCAAAAAATTAAATTGCAGCTAATTTATTTTTTTTACTGTAATTATGACAATAAATCCTGGTTACTTTTTTTCCCACTAAAAATCCAGTCTGGATCATTCCCCCTTGAAAAAAAGGTATCTTCATCTTAAAACAAACCAAATTTCCATTGGTTTTGGGGTATCTCTTCTTTTCATAAAACCCAATTCCCTGAATAGAAATCCCCCTTTTTTTTACTAACTCCCCTCTTAAAAGTTTTGGGGTTTCTTCTCCCCAAAACCCTTACCCCTGACGGCCCCTACCTGCTCCATCTTATAAACCCTCTAAAGGAATGCCCCTTTCGGGACTCAGCATTTTTTCATCTCACCAAATAATGTCCAACATAATTTTTACCTATTTACGCCCCCCTTCTCTCCATTTTGTGGGGAATTTGCCCGGGACATTTTTTGCCCCCAAAAAGGTTAGAAAAAACCCCCGAAAATAAAAACCCTCACAATTCACCCCCTCCCCTGTTTACCTCACAGATGTGGATTCACTGCTTTTGCTAAATAAATAAAAGACCTTAAACTTGCTCTTATAGGCTCTTTGATCAAAACTCCAAAAAATTTTCTTTAAATAAAATAGGGCAATCAACTTTTTAAACAAACGGTTTTAAATTAAAACAGTAAATTTAAAAAAAAAGGGAAAAGGACTCCAATGGGAACAATGAAACAATCGAAAAAATGAGAATTTAGATATGGATTAAGAAAATTTTTCTTTTTTTTTTTTTTTTTTCAAACGAATTTCTTTTTTTTTTTTTTTTTACAAATTTCTTTTTCTTCTTTTTTTTTATACGAATTTGGGATGAAAACAAACAGGTAACTTTCGAACCCCTTTTGAATTCCAAGAAAATAAGAAAATTTTTTTATTTTTTTTTTTTATATAAAGAAGACAAGATAATTAATGGGGAAAAGGATAAATTACTTAAACCCCAAAAAGGAAACCTAAAACCCCCCAAATGTTCAAACCCTGGGTTTAAAAAAAAACCTGGAACCCAGATCGTGATTTGAAATGGGACCCCCAAGAATGTTTGAACAAGGGTGAACGGAACTGCCCCCCCCCCAAACCCCGTTGTTTAAAACCCAAATTTAACCCAAAATGTTTTCCCCCAAGGTTTAGTCAAAGAAATGGGAAAGGTTCTTTTGAAAGGAACAAAGAGGAGAAAACCCTAAAAATTGTTTTAAAAATTGAAAAATCGAACCCCTAGCGTTTTTTAAAAAAGGGGTTTATTTTTTACTTCCTTTTTACAATGTCTTAAAAGGGAAAAATACGCGGAACGAAATAAAAAGATACGCGTAGCCCGGGTTTAAAAACAGGGCCGTGCCCTTCGAGTCGTGTATGCCATGGGCATGGGGACGAACAAGGTAACGGTGATCATGCCCCAGCTAAGGTGTTTGTCTCTGTGTATTGAAGAGCCAGTAAGGGTTTCATAACGGTGTTTTGGGGCCGTGTATTCTTTGGAGAACCCCAGCAAACGGTTGTGCCGCGGGTTATGTGTTCCCCGTTTTAAAGTTAAGGTCGTGATCAGGCCCGTGTATGGGGGGTGTAGGTTTTTCCCCCTTTTTTTAAAACCCTGGTTTCCCTTTTTGTGCTATATAACCCTTTAAAAAGCTTCTCTCAATGTTTACCCCTAGTTTGTCTTTGGGGACCCCCTCCCATGTAGGGGCCCTTGGATTTGATTTTGAATTTCTTGATGTTTACCCTGCCCCCATTTTAGGGAGCGGTTAAAGGGGAGGGAAAGGTAGCTGCAGTTTAAAAAAGACATCGGGAAAGGGGCGCTTAAAGGAAATCGCCCAAAGGAAAAAGGTTTTAGAAGCAAAGGGAAAAGAAGGCCATGCCCAAAGTAAAGGGGTAAAACCCCGTTTTTTAGGGGGAAAGTGACCCCTAAACGAAGACAAAAAGAACTAGGAAAAGTTCTTTTTTTGAAAAAACATTTTGAACCCCAATTTTTCAATTTTAATAAAAGAAAAGTTTTAGTATTCCCTTGTCAATCAGTTGTAAAACCCTTTTATCTTTTAGCATGCGTGAGATGATATCTTTTGCATTCATACCCTAAAAAAAAAAAGGCGTCCGGGTATCAAAAAGCCCCAAAGAAACCGCCCCCCAAAACCCCCAAGTTTTCCGCGCCGAGCAAAAATGGAACAGTAGGGGGCCCCGCAAAACCCAACGTGAATGCCTCGGGACTTGGGGAACATGCCCCTAGGCAAAGATAAAACTGGTCCCCAGGTTCCCTCTTGCTAAAAAAGATGGGCCCTCCTGCGCAAACCCAGCCCCCCGGAAAGAGATTTGGGGCCCAAAAAGGGGAAAAAAAGCAATTGGAGGGACAGCCTCCGGAAAAATGAGGAGATCAATTCCCATCTTAACCCGGCTTTTGAATACGACCCCCGGTTGGGGGCAAACCTTGACGACCAAAAAAAGAGAAATGGGAGAGGCAGAAGGAGATGGAGAAAAGATTTTCCCAGAAGCCCCTGCCCAAAAAGAAAATAGGGAAGGGCCTGAGGGGTTTTAAAAACCAAGAAGGGTTCAAAACCTCCCGCAACGGGGAAGAGGCATACCCTGAGAAATTAAGCCCTTTGATTTCGAAAAGTATGATGGGACGGTTTTCCCCAAAAATGAACCGGCTTATGGAAAAATGAGCAAGTATGCTCAATACGATCAATTCTGCTCCAGACATTCCAAGCCAGTACGGGCCCCTTGAAATTGGTTGGTATGTCCCTCGACTTCAACTTTGTAAAAGGGGAAAAAGGTACCCCGGGATTTTATGTAAATATAAGTTTAATATTGGTCCCCCCTTATAATAACTTGGGGAGTTAAAAAAAGAATCCCGGTTTTCAAGGAAAACCCCAAATGTTGGAGAGCCTGGCCCCCAGGGTAGAAAACCCCGATATTGAAAAGGTTGAATATTTTTTTAACCCCTGGAAAAACCCTCCCTTTTAATTTTGGGTTTTTTGGGGGGGGCCAGACCTCCCCCATTTTTCCCAGAGGTAGTGGTGGGGTTGGGGTGGATCGAGAATCCCAAATACCAGGTGATCCTCAAGGGGCCCCTCCTAGGGTCCCAAAAAAAAGGCCCCTTAAGGGGAAAAAGGTTTAAAAGCCCCAATAGTCCCGTACATTCTTTTTAAGGTAAAAAAAACCTGGGATTTCGGGTGACTTTCCAGCCAAAAGTCCCCAGCCCCCCCCAATCGGAAACCAGGTATAATAGGTCGCTGGGCCCCCCAAGGGGAAAGTTACCCCAACCCCTTTCGTTTGTAGGTAAACGCTGGGTTTTGAGGGTAGACAACTTGATTATTTTCAAACCTCGCACCAAAGGCACACATTGAAGAAGGTGGTTATCCGGAGACCCAACGGTTGGCACTTTGGGAGAATCACACGGGAAGTTTTAGTATCTGGTAAACTATTCTTACACCCTGACTGAGTAAGGGCCGCCTAGTGGATGGGGGCCGGAATTTGAGAAGCAAGACAATCTAGCAAAGGAAGAGGGGAAGACTATTAACATGATCAACTCTCATCGGAAGCCCGGGTTATACAATGCTATGAGGGACAATCAGCTAAGGTACAAATCCCAAGAAAAAGATATGTGTTCAACGTTCCCACCCCGGCAAAGAATTACAAGGCTGCACATTCGACTATCGGGCTCTCGAGCAAGAGCGACCTCCTATAGTGGGAGGCATCACCGCTCGGGGAGATTATACGATCTAAAGTATAAAAGCTCGACTGAAGAACTTAATAGGGAAAAGGGGGAAGAAGAGGAGAGGGTCTTGCTGCATTTACGGAGATGGTTAAGGCCAGCGAATATAAGATCATGGAACAATTAAATAAAGTTCTAGCACAGATATCGCTCATGGGCCTTCTTACCACATCTAAGCCTCACAGGGAAGTGCTCTTTAAAGTGCTTAAAACAGATTCAAGTCCCGGAAGGTATTGCTACAGACAAGATGGGTCACGTGGCAAACTCTATCTTTACCATGGATCAAATATCTTTCTCTCCAGAAGAGCTAGGAGAAGAGGGAGACCAACATACTAAGCCACTATCATAGTGGTCCGGTTGCAATGACACCATTGTCTCCCGGGTACTTATCGACAATAGATCATCCCTCAACGTTTGCCCATTGGTAAACACACGACTTATTGGGGGTCGATCCAAGCAACATAAAAACCTAGCTCCACAGTGGTCAGAGCCTTTGATGGGTCGAAGAGAGACATTGTGGGGGAAGTGAACCTACCAGTGGAAATCGGGTCCACAAGTATTCCACATCTCCTTTCAGGTCCTCGACATCCCAAGGTCTTTTAACCTGCTCCTGGGACGACCTGGTTACATGTGCTGGTGCCATTCCCTCTAGTCTCCACCAAAAGGTCAAATTCATCACAAATGGGCAGATAGTTACGGTACTGGGCAAGCAGGATTACGCCATATACAAAGAGACTACGATACCTTACATCGAGGATGAAAGTTTAGAAGACCTGGGGTTGTAGATTTTCAACGAAGTGAACATGGTGACCAGCAAGGAGGCCATCAGTTTAAAGAGGGGCAGCACGGGACTTTGGACTGGGGTACATTCCTACGGCCGCAGAAGAAGCACAAGTAAGAAGTGTCAAAGGCAGGATGAAGGGGAAGTTGATTGACACCCAAATGTGCATCCCACCTCTCCAACAATCTTTTTGAAAGGCAAATACCATTTAAGAGCTTCGGATATAACAAAGAGGACAACAACAAAGGGAAATCAATCTCCCGCACGTCCAACAGCATCCGACTCTGATAACTGGTTTTGTTGTCCTATCAATAGCGCTAGGTTAGCTCAAGAGTAGAGAAAAATTATTAAACAAATTTTATTAAGACTATTTATCGAATTCCATTGCAGTTTGTTTTTTTATATTATATATATATATATGATTTCATTTTTTATGTCACTCAGATCTCCCACCATTGAACATCAGGGATATTTCGCGCAGGTAGAAAGTAAAAACGCTGATATCGTTTCCAACGCTGCTGGGCCAGTTGTTGAAGGCAATATCTTAGACCGAAATAATACAAGAAAATTGGCTAAAACATGAACAAAGCAGAATCTCAATCGATGAGCCTGTGGAGACAGTAAATCTAGGAAGCATGGAAAACCCTAAGAACCTCAAAATCGGGACCAGTTTGAGTGCTGAGCAAAAATGCGAGATAACTGAGCTATTAACGAAATATGCAGATGTGTTTGCCTGGTCATATGGTGACATGCCAGGGCTAGACCAGTAAATAGTAGTTCATAGGCTTCCTACAAGGAAGATGTCAAACCTAAAAAACAAAAACTGAGAAGATTTAGGCCTGACATCTTACTAAAGATTAAAGAAGAAGTCAAGAAACTACTAGAAGTAGGGTTCATCGAAGTGTCCGATTACCCAGAGTGGGTAGCAAATATAGTCCCAGTCATGAAAAAGAACGGGAAAGTACGCGTATGCGTAGACTTTCGGGACTTAAACCAAGCTACACCAAAGGATAACTTCCCCCTACCTCACATTGATGTTCTAGTGGATAACACTGCGGGAAACCATCTCTTCTCATTCATGGACGGTTTCTCAAGATACAATCAAATAAAAATGGCCGAGGAAGACAAACCAAAACGACCTTCATCATGACATGGGGAACTTTCTATTACAAAGTCATGCCATTCGGTTTGAAAAATGCCGGGGTAACGTAATCAGAGAGCTATGGTCGCCATACTGCACGACATGATGCATCGTGAGGTTCAAGTATATTTCGACGACATGATAGCCAAATCCAAAGAAGGAGAAAGCCATATAAATATCCTGAGAAAGTTGTTTAAACGACTGAGAAAATTCCAGCTTAAGTTAAACCCAGAGAAATGTACTTTCGGGGTCACAACAGGGAAATTGTTAGGGTTTGTCCTAAGCCAGGAGGGCATTAAAATCGACCCTGACAAGGTAAAGTCTATATTAGAGTTGCCTTCCCCACGCTCTGTTAAAGAGGTAAGAAGCTTACTAGGAAGATTAAAATTACTTTAGCTCGGTTTATCTCATAGCTCACCGATAAGTGTCGGCCATATTCCATCTGTTGAAGAAGAACGCTGCAATAGAATGGGACGAAGAATGTGAAGAAGCGTTCAGGACAATCAAAGACTATCTTATAAAACCCCGGTCTTGATAGTCCGAAACAAGGAAAGCCCTTATTCTTATACCTCACTATACTCCTTGAATCCATGGGATGTGTGCTGGGGCAAAAGATGAAGAGGGAAGAGAGCGTCCCATATATTATCTGAGCAAGAAGTTCACAGATGGGGAACAGAGGTACTCAGAGGTGGAGCGTCCCAAAATTGGTGTTTTCCCTTAAAATCATTTTCAAAAATCAAATTCAAGGTTTAGGCTTAGGTTTTTTAGAAAAATCCCAAAAAATGATGAAAACATAAATCAAAAGGAAATTTCTAAACTAAAATTCACCAACACACTTAAAGTTTTCAGAAAAGCGAACTACGGCTTGTTTGATCCTGAGTAGCGGGTACGTGGCACCCATTTGGGTCAAACCATTTAAAATGCATGAAAATCATTTTCTCAAAATAATTCCAAAACATAATAAAAAGTAACAGAAGCACAATGAAACACATTTCTAAAGATGAACAATTTTAGGAGATTAGGTGGCAACCGCAAGGTTTTAATGGGTTAGCCTCCGGACTTAGAAACTCTGGTTTTCCCTTTTCCTCTTTTTACAAAAACGAGAAGAGGAAATAACGACGACTAGTAGTCCAAATTAAGACTAATCCTCTCCTTTAGTCTTAATTCAACATTTCTCAACAACAGTTGGGTGGCGACTCCAAAAATCAAACGAAATTCCTAACTCAAGTCGAGGATCTACATTAGATGAGCATAGGGTCTAGTCTAGATCGGATTAGGAATGGGAATTCAAAAATTTGAATCGACAAATACAAATGCATGATCACTAAATCAATTTCCACAATGGCGTGATCATACAACACTCCTTTGAGCCCTAACTCACGTTGATTCAAATGGTAAGATACTAAATTGTGATGAGGAACAATGCAATTGCATATAAGC
>JBBMOL010003574.1:0-15274 GCA_037954665.1 Laguncularia racemosa | reverse complement strand
AGAATGAAATCTTATTGGAACTGTACATATCCAGTTCATCCTTCGGAACCATATCCCATCCCGGATCTAATAAAATAGGATGAATTGTTGAGACGGTATTTTGTAAATACGTAATTATCTTGAATATATTAACTATTTCTTTATTTTCCGATCGCCTGGAAGGGACAAAAGAAACATCTTGCTTCAACAATTTCTGATCTATACCGGACCTCTCGGTAGGATTCGAACCCAGATGAAGTTCTGACCATCTGTCAGAGAAAAAAGAAAGAATGGATCTTGTAGGATTCCCAAGAAATTCTTCGATTTCTTCCGGAAGCAGATGATTATTCATCCCCTTCTCACGTTCCGCGAATAGCCGGGACATTGAGGAATATCCAGAAAGGCATTTAGAGAGTCGGTCTGATTCTATCTCTGTTCGTTCCGTTTGACGAAAGGAAGGATCCAAAAGAATCGATCTTTCTTTTAGTTGTTGAATCTCTCTTTGATTGATCAATGGGTGATATTCCGAATCCTCATTACTAATGGAATCGAAATGATCTCTGGATTGATCAGAAGATCCTTTCAATTGGCTAGAATCCGTTACTTGAACGAAACTAGATCTTGTAGAATCATATTGAATATTTGACGATACATTCCGTACCTTGCTAAAAAACCGATCCTTGTTTACCAACCACACATTGTCTAACCAAATCCAATTCTCTCTCGATATGTTCCTCAAAAAATCCGATTCGTGCGGATTCTTCCCCCAACTAACGAAGAGATCTTGGCGGAATTGCCACATATGAAATTGAGCACAATTTTGCAAAGAAATAGCCCACTTGTTTTCTCGAGAGGAGATGCTCAATATCATTTGATTGAATAGTTGACCCAGCTCCTTGTTGTTTGAAGAAACCCTCCACTTCAATTGGTATTTTTTCACGAAAAGCAAACATGAGATAACAAATCCAGCCTTTAACTAAGATTTCGAATAGCTGTCGCGAATTCAAGTTAATTATGTTTCGCTTCTTACTCGAGAAAGACGATCAAAAAATTCCCAATCATGGTCCTTGCAGATCGGATCATCCCTAGGATATACAAAAAGAAACTCCAGATATTTGATATCTTTCTCTTTGAATGAGATCTCAATTCCAGCGACGGTTTCATTAGATATCTTACAACTAGAATCCCTCTTTTTTCCAATCCAGTTCCTCCACCACCGCAAACCCCAGTTAGATTCAGGCATGATACACTTTTTAGTTATTGGGAGAACCCAAGTACTCTCTTTCGGATCCGGGAAAGAGCTCTCAGAGATCTTTTTTTCCTTTTGGAAGATACAGGAGCGAAACAATCAACCTATTGATATTGGAAGACCCAAAAATTCTTCCAGCGTATCATTTCTGGGTCCAATGGAATTCATAGGTATAGGAAGAAGCCCTGTCAAATAGAGATTTTTTCTTTCGACCCTATTTCGATTCTTCATACGATATAGAAGGACCGCTACTACAAATAGTAACACACCCCTGATCGTGAAATATCGATTGCTTCTTGAACCCTGTGAATTGCGTGAAAGTAGGATACTCAAAATTCGGGGGTCCAAGAGTTTTATAAAACGTTCTTGGTGGAAAAAAATGTGAATGAAAGGTACCACTGAATTGAATTGGGTCCATGAAATCTAAGAAATAGTGAGAATTCTTGATCTCTCTCAATTCGAAAATCCAGGATTTGAGTCGATGTCCTTTCATGCTAAATTGGATTGATTTTTCCTAAAGATCTCATTTCAATTGGAATTTGGTTATTCACCATGTACGAGGATCCCCGCTAAGCATCCATGGCTGAATGGTTAAAGCGCCCAACTCATAATGGCGAATTCGTAGGTTCAATTCCTACTGGATGCACGCCAATGGGACCCTCCAACAAGTCTCTTGGAATTGGCTCTGTATCAATGGAACCTCATCATCCATACATAACGAATTGATGTGGTATATTCATATCATAACATATGAACAGTAAGAATTAGCATTCTTACTTATTGATACTAGAACTCATAGGGAAGAAAAGAGACTCATGGATAGAATCAAATATGCAGTATTTACCGACAAAAGTATTCGGTTATTGGGGAAAAATCAATATACTTCTAATGTCGAATCAGGATCCACTAGGACAGAAATAAAGCACTGGGTCGAACTCTTCTTTGGTGTTAAGGTAAAAGCTATGAATAGTCATCGACTCCCGGGAAAGGGTAGAAGAATGGGACCTATTATGGGACATACAATGCATTACAGACGTATGATCATTACGCTTCAACCGGGTTATTCTATTCCACCTCTTAGAAAGAACTTAAATCAAAATACTTAATAGCATGCCGATACATTTATACAAAACTTCTACCCCGAGCACACGCAATGGAGCCGTAGACAGTCAAGTGAAATCCAATACGCGAAATAATTTGATCTATGGACAGCATCGTTGTAGTAAAGGTCGTAATGCCAGAGGAATTTCCTATAAAAAAGGAAAATGCCTACTTGAGTGCGGTTTGAACTATTGATTTACGAATTGGAAGAAACCAATTAGTTTACGACAAACCTAGAAATCGATCACTGATCCAATTTGAGTACCTCTACAGGATAGACCTCAACAGAAAACTGAAGAGTAAAGGCAGCAAGTGATTGATCAGAAATTCCTCATAGAAAATTATTGACTCTAGAAGAATAGTAAATGGAGAAGCCCAAAAATGTTTCAAGCACCGACAAAACCAGAAGCCCCCCTTGTTTCAAAGAAAAGAGGACGGGTTATTCACATTTCATTTGATGGTCAGAGGCAAAATGAAAGCTAGCATGGGAAATTCCGAAAGATTCCCGGGGGAAAATAGAGATGTCTCCTACTTTTACCCAAAATATGGGGAAAGAAACGACGTAATTTCAGAGAGCCCTTCGGGGCCCTGAATGCTACTATGAAGAACATAACCAGATGACGGAACGGAAGACCTAGGATGAAAGAAATCATAACATGAGTGATTCGCAGATTTTGGTTTCCTTTTAAATGCCACTCATGTGTAATTCTTTAATACCATATAGATAAATCCATCTGTATAGATATCAACATTTACATCCAGAAAGCCGTATGCTTGGAAGAGCTTTACAGTTTGGGAGGGGTTTTAAATTGATCAAAAGAAGAATCTACTTCAACCGATATGCCCTTAGGCAGGGCCATACATAACATAGAAAAAACACTGAAAGGGTGGACAATTAGCTAGAGCACGTTGCGAGCGAAACTGTTGCAAAAGAGGGGAAATCGGCCACATTAAATTACCTTCTGGAGAGTCCTTTGATATAAAAAAAAAACGGCTCACCCAACAGCCCCGGACAAGTGGGGAATGTTGGTGTGAACCAGAAAAGTTTGGGTAGAGCCGGATCGAATGTTGGCTAGGTAAGCGTCCGGTATAAGAGGAGTAGTTATGACCCTGAAAGACCATCCCCATTGGGTGGTAAAGGGGAGGCCCCAATTGGTAGAAAAAAACCCGCAACCCCTTGGGGTTATCCCGCACTTGGAGAAGAAGAGAAAAGGAATAAAAAATAGTGATAATTTTTGATTCTTCGTCGCCAAGTAATAGTAAATAGGGAAAAAAAATCGAATTTCTTTCTTCGCATTACAAAAAAATAGGAGTAATTAACTGTGACACGTCACTAAAAAAAAATCCTTTTGTAGCGAATCATTTATTAAGAAAAATTGATAAACTTAACACAAAAGGGAAAAGAAATAAAAAGAACTTGGTCCGGCATCTACCATTATCCCCTACAAGAAAAGGATATATGTATGAGATAGTTTATATGGGAAGATTGGGCCGAACGACGGAATTAAACCCGCGCATGGTGGATTCACAATCCCCTGCCTTGATCCACTTGGCTACATCCCCCCCCTTACTATAATATAAATTAAATAAAAATTATTATTATCTTTTTAATAGAATAATTTTTAATAAGATAAATATTTAATAAGATAAAAAATTTTTTGGGATTTTTTATTATAAAAAATCAAAAAAGAATTCAATTTAATAATTTTTTATTGTATTAAATTTAATTGAAAATTTTCCCCATTTTCACGTTTAATTATTTTTATTTTTATAAAAATTTTAAATTATTTTGATAAGATTAAAAGAAGAAAAGAATTAAACTTTTTCCATTAAAAATATTGAAAAATTTTCATTTAAAAAAAATTAGATATAGAAAAATAATTTTCAAAAAAATAGAAAAAAAGGGAAAACTCCTTTTATAAAATTTTATATACAAAAAACAATATCTAAAACTCGAATACTTTTTTTTCTTATGTTGATCTTAAAACTAAAGAAATTTATTTATTAAATTTAAATATATATTTATTTATTAATATAATAATAAATTAAAAGAACACTAAGTAAAAGGGGCAAATAATCAAAACACTCTTGATAGAACAAGAAATTGGTTATTGTTTCCCTTAAAATTTCACTTCAAATCAAAAACTCATAAAAACTTAAAACAACACAAAAATGTTATCCATTTGTAGATGGAGCTTCCAGCACTAGGTCAGAGGAAATTAAGACATTACGTTCATGCATAACTTCCCCTACCAAGGTTAACCCCGGTTTTAAAAATATCGCCCAGGGAAAATTACACGACCTTGACTATCAACTTTCAGATTTTGGGTTTAGTTTAAACCAATAAGGTTTAAAGCCAAAGAAATGATACCTAAAGCATAAACCAATACCTACTACAGCCAACAGCAAGAAGAAAAAGTAAAGAACGAGAATTGTTGAAACTAGCATATTGGAAGATCAAACGGCCCAAAATTTGCCATGAGCACTACGATATTTTAGGGAAATTTCTTCCTCTTGACCGAATCTGTAACCTTTATTAGCAGATTCATTGTTCTGTATTTCCTGATCAAACCAGAGGTTACCAAGGAACCAAGCATCGCACTGAATAGGGAGCCGCCGAATACCCGCACGCCTAACATTTGAAATGGGTGCAAAGGATGTTGTGCTCAGCCTGGAATACAATCAGAATTGAAAAGTACCCAAAATTCCTAGAGGCATACCATCCGAAAAACTTTCCTTTACCAATTGGATAGATCAAGAAAACACAGTACAGCTGCAAAAGAGCTGAATATTTCAACAGCAATCCAAAGGGCGCATACCCCAGACGGAAACAAGTTCCCCATCACGACCCTGTAACAAGCTACACCCAAATAAGAAGGGGTAGAACAATTAGTTCATAAGGACCGCCATTGTATAACCCCTTCATCAACAATGCCGCTTCCCATAAGGGTAAAAATGCCCAAACCTATGCTGCAGAAGTAGAAAAAGGCACCAGAGATAATTGTTTCCATAAAGTAGAGATCCAAAACCGGTTCACGATACCATACAATACTACTGGAGGAGCAGCAATGAAGCGATAATAAAAAACCAGAAGTTTCGGTCAAAAAGAGGGATCATCAAAACCCCCAAACCATCCAAAAGTAAAGACCGGTTTCGGTGCTGTTTTCCAGTTACAGAAACCCACCCATAGGCTTTCGCTTTCGCGTCTCTCTAAAATTGCAGTCATGGGAAAAATCTTGGTTTATTTAATCATCAGGGAATCCCAACACACGAATTCTCTATAATAGAAAAAAAAAAAAAATAATTGAGGGCTTGTTATTCCCAAAATATAACATGACTATATATACCCATGTCCACCAATATATTCCTTATGCATAGATAGATAGGATCTTATCTATGGAATTCCATCAAATTCTTTTAATCTAGAATGAATAGAAAGAGTTAGAAAATAGAATACGGAAGATTATTTAAGATTGCGATATATTAATCTAATGGTTTTTCCCGGGACCCGAACCCGGAAAATATCCGGATGGGTAGATAATTTCCTTATTCTTTTTTTTTTTAAAAAAAAAAAAAAGGTTTAAAAAAAATCCCCCCCCAAACCGTGCTTGCCCTTTTTCATTGCACACGGCTTTACCTAGTATCCCCCCTAAAACTCAGTTTCTGCCTAGAGAAGAAAAATTAATACTCAGGTAATCAACCCTTACTCTTCCGCATAAGCATTTTATAATAAAGATGAATTTCCCCCTTCATCTGATCAGTTAGGAAAAGTAATTTACTTTTCCATGATCTGAAAGGCAATCATTCATAATTGATAATCGTAATACAAGTAAACCCAAAATCCCAAAATCTCCACTCTGGGCAAGTAAATAAGATCATGGAAATCAAAAAAAAAAACAACTTCTTCTTCCGTAAGAATCTTCCAATAATTCCAAACCTAATCTTTTCAAAAAACGCGTACACAAAACTTTGTTTTTTGCGACCAAAGTCTTAACACAAGAAATTCGAAGTATAAATTTTATTCGATATAAACTTTTTTTTTTTTGAGGATCCCCTGTGATAATGAGAAAGATTTTCAACATAACGAACAAATCGGTCAATGATATCAGAATCTGACGATCAGCCCGGGTCGGCTTACTAATGGGATGCCCAAATGCGTTACAAAATTTCGTTTTAAATAATGATCCAATAATAGGCATAATGGAACTATTGTTTTAAACCCTTCTTCATAGCATTATCTATTAAAATGAATTTTCTAATATTTGACTCCGTATCACTGAAGAATTTATTCGCACCTTGAAAGAAGCCAAAAAAAATCAAGAAAAAACTACAAAATTTGTTCATGGTCCTTTCTGGTTGAGACCACATGAAAAATGATATTGGCCATAATTAAAAAAAGGTAATATTTCCATTATTACTCATAAGAGGCAATCTTTTAAGCCAAAATGGATTTTTCCTTGATATCTAAGATACTGAAAGGGGAGGATCCTTGAAAACCCATAGGATGTGCTGAAAATCATTATCAAAAAAAACTTTAACAAATGTTCGATTTTTCTAGAAATGTTTCTTTTAAAAAAAGACCCCATAAGATTTTTGACCGTAAATGAAAGAGTGATTACGGAGAAAAGGATGATGGATTCGTATTCACATATATGAAATTATATAGGAACAAGATTAATCTTGGTTACCTTTTGATAAAATGGAAATATGTTTATTTGGAGTAAAAAAACTATTCCAATATCCCCGTAGAGAAAGAAACGTAATTTAAAGCAAAAAAAGGGTCTTGCACCCATACGAAAAAAAATTTGAAACCAAAATTCCAAAGGGGGGGATAGGGGATTTACATTACACATAATCTAAAGGGCAATTTTTCCTCAAAAAAGGAAATTGAATAAGTGATCGTAAATTTGGGGCTTTGCTATTTCTTTCTTTTTAAATTTTACGTAAAAATACTAATGTAAGGGAAAAAAATTTCCACAATGACTACAAAAACCCCCCGATAAATTTCGAAAAAAATTTTTTAAATTGGCCAAAAAATTGATTTTTCACTCGAACTTTGCCGAAATTACAAAAAAATCTGTTTATACATTCGATAATTAACGTTTCACAATAAAAGAACTAGATTTATTTTCATAACCGCATTTTCAAACAAAACACTATTTTAAAACCCCCATCATAGCATTCATATATTCCCCCCAAAAAAAGGGGGAAGGGAAATCATGGTGAATCTACTAGTTTAAATATCCTTAAAATCCCCATTTCCAATTCAATTGAACACAAAAAACAAAGAAGGGGGGGGTATTTTTTTTATTAGTTATCAAAGATACTTTGCATACAGTTAAAACAAATATATTGTAAAAAAAAATGTAACCAGCGTTACTTTTTACGGACTCTCTTCCTCTCAACAATTATTCTATTTCTTATTTTAGAATAAAAATAAAGAAAAGAAACTAATTAAAGTTGAAGAGATATAGACCCGTTAATAATTATATCTGTTCCGAGTTATAATTTTTTTCACTATAAAACGTGGGTTTAATGTTTCTCCCTACTAAAATAGGGAAAATATTAAAAAAAAATACCCTCCTTTCTTTTTTTTTGTTCAAATTGAAAATTTGGAAAATGAGGGAAATTTCAAGGATATTTCAAACTAGAATAAAAAGAATTCCTTTTGCAAACCCCCCAAAAACATGATTTCCTAACCCACTTATTTTTTCGGATCATATTTATTTCTTCTCCAAGAATGGAGGTTTTAAAAAGATTTCCGTTTTGTTGAAAAAGCAGTTATGACAATAATCTAGTTCAATTAATTTTGAAACGATAAATAATCGAATGTATCAACAGAATTTTTTTGATTATTTCGGCTAATGATTCGAGGAAAATCAAATTTTTTGGCACAAAAGAATTTTTATTCGAAATTCTATCAGAGGTATTTGTAGTCATTGTGGAAATTTCCCTTTTCCCCCACGATTTGTAATTTACGTTTGACTTAAAAAGAAAGAAATAGCAAAGTCCCCCAAAATTTTCGAACCCCTTCCTTCACTAATTCCTTTTTTAGAAGGGCAAAAATTTCCCATTTAGAATTATGTTTCAAATGTACAATACCCTATCCCACCCATCTGGAAATCCCTTTTGGGTTTAAAGTCTTCCCCTAAATGGTGCAAGATCCCCCTTCTTTGCATTTATTACTTTTTTTTCCAACGACTATTGGAATAATCCTTATTACTCCAAATAAACCATATTTCCATTTTTATCAAAAGGTAATCCCAAGATTATTCTTGTTTCCCATATATTCTCATATATGTGAATACGATCCATCCCTTTCCTTTTTCCCTATTCACTCTTCCATTTACGGTCAACATCTTATGGTCTTTTTTGAACGAATCTATTTCTATGTAAAAATCGAACATCTGTTAAAGTTTTTTTTGATAATGATTTTCACCCACATCCATGGGTTTTCAAGATCCCCCATGCAGTATCTAATATCAAGGAAAATCCATTTTGGCTCCAAAAGATACCCCTCTATGATAATAAATGGAAATATTACCTTGTTAATTATGGCAATATCTTTTTTTACATGGGTCTCAACCAGAAAGGATCCATAGAAACCAATTATGAAAGTATTCTCTTGATTTTTGGGCATTTTTCAAGGGTGCGAATAAATTCTCATTGGATACGGAGTAAAATATTAAAAAAATCCATTTCTAATATTAATCATGAAGAATTTTCGATACAATAGTTCCAATTATCCCCTATTATTGGATCATTTTTAAAACGAAATTTTGTAACGCATTGGCATCCCATTATTAAGCCGACCCGGGCTGATTCGTCAGATTCTGATACCCTTGACCGATTTTTCGTAATGAGAAATCTTTCTCATTATCACAGTGGACCTCAAAAAAAAAGAGTTTATATCAAATTTAAAATAATATTTCGACTTTCTTGTGTAAGACTTTGGCTCGCAAACACAAAAGTAGTGTACCCCGTTTTTTTTGAAAAGAATTGGGTTTTTGGAATTTTTGGGAAGAATTCCTTACGGAAGAAGAAGTTGTTTTTTCTTTGACTTCCAAAGATCTTATTCTACTTCGCGAGAGTGGAAGATTGGAATTTTTATATTACTTGTTTAACGATCTAGTCAATTAGAATGATTGCCTATCAGATCAGGGAAATGAAAATTTACTCCTAACTGATCAGATGAAGAGATTCATCTTTATTATGAAATGTTTATGCAGAAGAGTAAGGTTAAATTACCTAGTATTCAATTTTCTTCTCTAGGCAAGAAACTGAGTTTTAGATGGATACATAGGTAAAGCCTTGTGCAATAAAATGCAAGAAACCTTTTTGGGAGATTTTTTTTACCTTTTTTTTTTTTTTATTAAAAAAAAAAGAATAAGGAAATTATCTACTCCATCCCGACTAGTTCCGGGTTCGAGTCCCGGGAAACCCCTTATGATTAAATATCGCAATCTTAAATAAAACTATCCCCTATTCTATTTTTTTAACTTTAACTATTCATTCAAATTAAAAGAATTCTGAGGAATTCCCCTGATAAGAACCAAACTATCTATGCATAGGGAAAATAGGTTGACAATGGTAAAATAAGTCCTGTTATACTGTTGAATAAAAAAGCCCCAGCTATCTATTTTTTTATTATTCTTTTATAGGAATTCGTGTGCTTGGAGTCCTGATGAATTTAAAAAAACCAAGATTTTCCCCCTGACTGCAATTTTAGAGAGACGCGAAAGCGAAAACCTATGGGGCGTTTCTGTAACTGGGTAACCAGCACCGGGGGAAACCCTCTTTACATTGGATGGTTGGTGGGTTTATGATCCCAAACCTTATTGACCGCACTTCTGTATTTTATTATCGCCTTCAATTTCTGCTCCACCATAGATATTGATGGTAATTTGTGAACCTGTTTTCTGGATCTCCCACTTATGGAAACCATAAAACCTGGTGCCATTATTCCTACTTCCGCAGCTATAGTTGCAAATTTTTCCCAATAAGGAAGCGGCATCTGTTGATGAATGGTTAAACAATGCGTCCTATGAACTAATTGTCTACACTTCTTACTTGGTGTAGCTAGTTTACTGGGCTTTAGTGGGAACCCTTTGTTTCCGTCTGGGGAGCGCCCTGGGTTGCTGTGCAAATTCAGCTCCTGTTCAGCTGCTACTGCGTTTTACTTGATCTATCCCATTGGGGGAAAGGGGTTTCGATGGTATGCCTCTAGGGAAATTCTGGTACATTCAACTTTATGATTGTATTCCACTGAGCACAACATCCTTAGCACCCATTTCACATGTTTGGCGTAGCTTGTGTATCGGCGGCTCCCTATTCAGTGCGATGCAAGGTTCCTTGAAAACCTCTAGTTTATCGGGGAAAACCCTACAAAAATGAATCTGCTAATGAAGGTTACAGATTCGGTAAAGAGGAAGAAATTTATAATATCGTAGCTGCACATGGCTATTTTGGCCGATTGATCTCCAATATGTTTGTTTCACCAATTCTCGTTCTTCCCATTTCTCTTACAGCTTGGCCTGTAGTAGTAATCTGGTTTCTGCTTTGGTTATCAGTAACTATGGCTTTAAACCAAAAAGGTTTCAACTTAAACCCAAAATCTGTAGTTGATAGTAAAGTCGGAAATTAAAAACCTGGGCGATATTTTTAACCCGGGCTAACCTTGGTATGGGAAGTTATGCATGACCGAAATGCTCAAAAATTTTCCTCTAGACCAGCTGCTGTTGAAGCCCATCTACAAATGATAACACTTTAGTTTTAGTGTAAGTTTTATAGTTTTTTGATTTGAAGAAAGTAAAGGAGCAAAAACCCAAATTTCTTGTTCTACCCAGAGTGATTTGATTTTTGCTCCTTTATTTAAATGCCCTTTTAATATATTTTTTTATATTAATAAATAAATATATTAAAAAAATTTAATAAATAAATTTCTTTAAAGTTTAAGATCAACATAAGAAAAAAAAGAAATTCGAGTCTTATAGATATTGTTTTTGGTAAAATAAAATTTTATAGAGAGAGTCCATTCTTTTCTATTTTTTTAAATTTAAATTTTTCTATTTTACTATTATTTTAACTGTAAAATATTCAATATTTTAAGGGAAAAAAAGTTAAATTTCCCTTTTCTTTCTTATCTTTTTCAAATAATAAATTGTTATAAAAATAAAAATAATTAAACGTGAAAAAGGGAAAAATATTTTCAAAAATTTCCCAATACAAAAAAAAAATTTTATTAAATTGAATTCTTTTTTTGATTTTTTATAAATAAAATCAAAAGAATATTTATCTTATTAAATATTTATCTTTTTTAAAAATTTATACTATTAAAAAGATAATAATAAAATTTTATTTATAATTATATTATAGTAAGGGGGGGATGTAGCCAAAGGGGGATCAAGCAGTGGATTGTAAAACCACCATGCGCGGTTCAATTCCCGTCGTTCCCCCATCCATCCCATATATCTATCCCCATACATATACCCCTCTCATTGAGGTATAATGGTAGATGCCCGAGACCAAGTTTTTAAAAAAATTTCTTTTTCGCCTTTGTGTTAAGTTTTATCAATTTTTCTTAATAAATGATTCGCAAAAAAAGGATTTTTTTTATGAACTTCCCACATTTAAATTTACTCTCCTATTTTTTGTAAAGACGAAGAAAAAAAATTCCCGATTTTCTCCCCTATTTACTACTACTACGCGACGAAGAATCAATTATCCCCTATATTTATTCCTTTTTCTACTTCTTCTTCCAAGTGGGGATAACCCCAGGGTTGCGGTTTTTTCTACCAAATTGGGCCCTCCCTTTTCACCCCCCCCATGGGATGTCTACGGGTTCATAACTACTCCCTTACTACCGGAACGCTTACCTAGCCAACATTTCGTTTCCGGCTCTACCCAAACTTTTCGTTCACACCAAATTCCCCACTTGCCGACTGTTTGCTGAGCATTTTTGGATATCAAACGACCTCTCCAGAAGGTAATTTTAATGTGGCCAAATTTTCCCCCCTTTGCAATCAGTTTCGCTACAGCACCCGCTGCTCTAGCTAATTGTCCACCCTTTCCAAGTGTGATTTCTATTTATGTAGGCCTGCCTAGGCCCTTCGGTTTAAGTAATTCTTCTTTTTTGATCAAACAAAAAACCCCCTTTCCCCAAACTGTACAAGCTTTTTCCAAAAAAACGGCTTTCTGGATGTAAATGATGGGTATCCAATACCGATGGATCTTATCAAAATGGTATAATAAGTACCACATGATGGATATAAAGGAATCCAAATCTGCCGAATCACTCATGTTATGATCTTCTACATCCAAATCTTCCCGTTCCGTCATCTGGCTTATGTTCTTCAGTAGGGATTCAGACCGAATGACCCTCTGAAAAATACGTCGATACTTTCCCCATATACGGTAACGTAGGAGACATCTCTATTTTTTCCCCCCGGGAATCTTTCGAATTACCAAATGCTTGCTTTCAATTCGCCTCTGACCCCTCAATGAAATGGAAAACCCGTCCTCCTCTCTTGAAACAAGGGGCTTCTGGGTTTTTTCCCGGGGCTTGAAACAATTTTGTCCTTCTCCCCAAAATTTCTATATCTCTAAGTCAATAATTTTCTAATGAGGAACTACTGAACTCAATCACTTGCTGCCTTTACTCTCAGTTTTCTGTTGAGTCCAATCCTGAAGGTAAATCAAAGGATCAGTGATCGATTCTAGGTTTCCCCCGAAACCTAATTTACTCCAAATTACGTAAATCAAAAGTTCAAACCCCACTCAAGTAGGGCATTTCCCCCTTTTTATAGGAACTCTGAAACCCCCAAACAATGGTATCCCAATAAGCCCCTCTGGGATGTAAAATATGCCCCTTCTCCCAAACCCCATAGTGTATGAGACAAATGTATGCATTTTTGTTAGGTCCCTATTCTATGCTTACGATTCTACCATATATGTCTTTTTCCCTTCCGTCGAAAATCGATTTTACGGTAAAAGACGCTTATGAACCCCCCTCTATGCCCTGCCCGGGAATGATTTTCCCTGGGATTACGACCTTTACTACAACGATGCTGTCCATAGATCAAATTATTGCGCGTATTGGATTTTACTTGACTGTCACGCTCCATTGCGTGTGCTCGGTAGAAGTTTTGTATAAATGTATCGGGATGCTATTAAGTATTTGATTTAAGTTCTTTCTAAGGGTGGAATAGAATAACCCTTGAAGCGTAAAAGATCATACGTCTGTAATGCATTGTATGTCCCATAATAGGGCCCATTCTTCTACCCTTTCCCGGAGTCGATGACTTTTCAAGCTTTTACCTTAACAAACCCAAAAAAAGTTCGACCCATGCTTTATTTCTGTCCTAGTGGATCCGATTCGACATTAGAAGTAAAATTGATTTTTCCCCAATAACCGAATACTTTTGTCGGTAAATACTGCAATTTGATTCTATCCATGAGTCTCTTTTCTTCCCTATGAGTCTAGTATCAATAATAAGAATGCTAATTCTTACTGTTCATATGTTATGATATGAATATACCACATCAATTCGTTATGTAGGATGATGAGGTTCCATTGATACAACCAATTCCAAGAGACTTTGTTGGAGGGTCCCATTGGCGTGCATCCCTAGGAATTGAACCTACGAATTCGCCAATATGATTGGGCGCTTTAAACCATTCAGCCATTTGGGTGCTTACGGGATCCTCGTACATGGTGAAAAACCAAATTCCAATTGAAATGAGATCTTTTTGAAAAATCAATCCCAAAAATTTTGCATGAAAGGGCATCGACTCAAATCCTGGATTTTCGAATTGAGAGAGATCAAAAATTCTCACTATTTCTTAGATCATGGACCCAATTCAATTCAGTGGTACCTTTCATTCACATTTTTTTCCACCAAGAACGTTTTATAAAACTCTTGACCCCCGAATTTTGAGTACCTACTTTCACCAAATAAAGAAATAGTTAATATATTCAAGATAATTACGTATTTACAAAATACCGTCTCAACAATTCATCCTATTTTATTAGATCCGGGATGGGATATGGTTCCGAAGGATGAACTGGATATGTACAGTTCCAATAAGATTTCATTCTTGAACAAAAATACATTTTTTGATTTATTTCATCTGTTCCATGACCGGAACAGGGGGGATACACGTTGCACCACGATTTTGAATCAGAAGAGAGATTTCAAGAAATGGCAGGTCTATTCACTCTATCAATAACCGAGCCGGATCTGGTGTATCATAAGGGATTTGCCTTTTCTATTGATTCTTACGTATTGGATCAAAAACAATTCTTGAATGAGGTATTCAACTCCAGGGATGAATCGAAAAAGAAATCTTTATTGGTTCTACCTCCTGTTTTTTATGAAGAGAATGAATCTTTTTATCGAAGGATCAGAAAAAAAATGGGTCCGGATCTCCTGCGGGAATGATTTGGAAGATCCAAAACCAAAAATAGTGGTATTTGCTAGCAACAACATAATGGAGGCAGTCAATCAATATAGATTGATCCGAAATCTGATTCAAATCCAATATAGCACCTATGGGTACATAAGAAATGTATTGAATCGATTCTTTTTAATGAATAGATCCGATCGCAACTTCGAATATGGAATTCAAAGGGAAATCAAATAGGAAATGATACTCTGAATCATTAGAACTATAATGAAATATACGATCAACCAACATTTATCGAATTTTGAAAAAAAAGACGTTCAGTCGATCCTCTTATTTTTCTTTCTCGAACCGAGAGATCCCTTGAATCGGGATCCTAATGCAAAATAGATACAATGGTCCAATGGGAGCAAAAAATTTCCGGGGAAAATTTGGAAAAATTTCTTTTGAGCAGAAGAGCGTTTTCAAGTAGTCTTCGATCGTTTTGTTTAATCAAAATTTTGATTGATTGGTCTGAGGTTTCGACAAAAAATTTTTAAAATT
>JBBMOL010003573.1:0-15283 GCA_037954665.1 Laguncularia racemosa | reverse complement strand
GTCCTCTTTTGCCAACGCTTTTTGAAAATTTTTTAAAACATTCAGAAAAGGCGTTAAAACCCTTTGGTTTCATAGGAAAGAAACAAAAAACCTTGTTAAAAAATACCCTTCCTAGATCCACTTCATAGGAAGAAACACAAAACCTTGTGAGGAATAGCTTTCCTAGATCCACCACACACCTTATACCTTAAGGTACCACATATGGGGCATTGTGTGAGATGCTTGTTACTACCCCAAAACAAGCATCAATCATATTTGCATGCATAAATATAATGGCAACCATGCCCAATCCCCTTAAGTACTTATTTGCATGATAGTATAACTTAGGAAGAGACTCTCCATTAGGGATCACATCACAAAGAAGTTGAAGAAGCATATCAAAAGACTTATTGCTCCACTTATTGTATACTTTTAAGTGTAGTAGCTTCACTATAAATGAGAATTTTGATAACTTACACCCTAAATAAAGCTCCTATTGCGAGTCAACTCTTAGCCCATCAACCAAATTGGGTAGCCTAACAAATCCATCCATCGGAGTTGGACCTTCAACTTGATTGTCAATAAATACCTCTAAATCTTCTAGCATCTTATCAAGTCCATCAATGCTGCCATCATTTGCCTCATGGAACCCCTCACTTCTATTTGTTCTCAAATCATATTCTTCATGGCATATCCAACCTCAAGTTCTCGTAAGCATTCAATGCCCGGCCCCTCACCATGGTATACCCAACAATAGTAAGTTAATCTATCCCATCTACAAGCAAGTGTGCTCTAGTTACATTCATAGTGTGCAAGTTGACGTTTAAGCATTTCCTACATGAACAACTTAACCTCTTGTCCATTCCATACTTCACGTGCAAGTATGAAATAAAAAACTCTACACCTCGTAGTAGTCTTCACTTTCAATATGACAATTCATCCAACTCTTATCCATGACTATATAAAAGAATCCCATAACAAATCAAAATGAAAAAGTGTTTTACAATAAGATTGTTGGGGAAAAAAGTGCAATCAATAATGTTTGACACACATAATGAAAACATCAGTTCTTAATGATAAACATATAATGAACTTTAGTTTAAAGTAAATTAGATCTGAAATGATAAACATATAAGCATTTAAAAAGTAAACTTGTAAGTTTACTTAGTTTGGAAATATAAAGGGCCTAAAAGGGTTAAAATAAAGCTTTCTAAAAGGACTCGAGTGGATGAAGCGGATTAAGGACTCACTAGAAATGTAATTCTATTGCTGGAAGTTAACCACTGGAACACAAATGGGCACTACTACTGCTGGAGCTAGACCTTGAATACCACTTAATTTATTTGCCTTGAAAGCTAAAGAATTAGTGAAAATGCATAAAAGCTGACAACACAACATATATATAGATCCACAAATAGAACACCAAGTCAAATACCACATTTAGTAATAAGAAAAAAAATGAACAATAATAATTGAAAATCATCCTTAACCCTTAGTTGTTATAAAAAATTCTTTATACAAAATAAATAAAATTGATAATTAGAAAAAATTTTGAACTCCTCTAACAATGAATAACGGTATGCATTTTAAACATCACAATTCATTAAAAAAAATTTCATTGCCAAATAAAGAAGACGCAAAAATCACAATATGGATTCTTAGGGAAATTCAATATCCACTTACACGACAAAAAAATGTGTTTTAAATATCTCATTCAAAGGTGGCATCATTAAGAATCATTATAGATTTATGAATCATATTTCAAAAAATTAAGAACTATGAGAGGTTAAGCCATTCATACCATTGAAGGGCATGGTTTGTAATGAGGATTCTACCAATATTACTGTGGTGTTTCCTTTTTTTCCTTCCTCCTTGCTGGCAATTTCGGTTATGGAGATGACAAGGCGATTAGGTTGTTGGAACTAGGGAAGGTGTGTAGGATGTGAGAAAACTAGTCTCAAGACAAACCAAGCCTTCTCTAGTACATTTACTACTAGCGAAACCTAGTGACTGTCTATTGTCATCATTTTTCAAACATGCATTGCAATTTGCACTAAGATGTTTGAGCAAATTTGACTTAAGCTAGCTAAATATATGTAGTGTACCATAAGACTTAAAAAGTAATTGTTGTACTTTGAAAATCAAACATACTTTGATCCTTTAATTTTCTAATCAAGCTAAATGAGCATGAAATTACGTGTGGCTAATGGATAACAATAGCGCATTATGTCTAACTCTACTCTTAACATAAATTATACATAAGTCAGTAAAATGAGAAACGGGGTAGAGCGCAACAGCTTCACCACCTAAAACTGAGCATAAGTGTATAACAGAATAGCATGGACATGTTTCTGAAACAAAGCAGGATGCAACAACATAGCTTCACTTCTTACATATTTCTATCCAAAAAGCAGTCACTTAACTTTAGTAATGAACCAAACTTTATATCATCAAAAACTTCCACATTTCTCTCAATGATACAATACAAAGAGGACTTCTGGCAAACCTTTCTACCTTCAAAAAGAAGCATCAAGGCATGGCTTCTCTCCATAATTATATTACAAAGAAAATAATTAATGATAGAGAAGAAAGGAACTTGCTATCTTTGCTTACACTATGGCCAAAGTTGTTGTGCTCTTTCAAGGGATCAAGTATATTAAAGTTCTTGGGAGTAAATGAGCGTGCATTGGTCCCAAAACCTTTTAAAGGGACTGAGAAGAAGTCCATGTATTCCTTTAATAAGTCATTATTGAGCAATAATTCATGATCACCATGTTCTGGTGCCTTAACTAAAAAAGGAAATAAAGACACTATAAGGTCATCATGGAGAACCTGTGCTCAAAACGTTCAAGAAAGACTTTTGCCTACCAACAATTTCTGGTAGTGAGGCTATGGCAACAGGAACATTCAAACTAACAAAGTACTTTTCCTAATCGAATTTGCTATAGTAGTCCAGAAATTTGTTAAAAGACCTACCATGATAAAACATGATTACTCAGTACATTTGTGAAATCATAAATTAAATATATGAGACAAGTGAATGTATTTGCTTAAGAGACTCACCACTAGAGGACCATTCAATGAAAAAATGGAACAATTGGAAGATATATAAAACAAGTGCCTCCAGGGCATACGTGGAAATTAAACCATGATGAGCACCAAGAATACGGCTCCCATAATAACACCAAGCCTTGATTAGTATAATGCTACATTTAAATAGGTGATCTTTTCCAATGAGATGATCTATTTGTACAAACAAGAACCACTAAGACAATTAGGTATGACTCATGAAGTTCTGTCTACTGTATAAAATAGATAGGTGTTGATTACCCCATTTTAGCATATGGATTAACACTACATGACATGATTCCTAGCATTAAAAAACATGGTTGATTTATAGCATTTGATAACCAAGGACCAAGATGTTGATTACCAGATAATACATAAGTCATTCCATGAAAACCATGTGTAAAATGACATTGGTATATTGCTTCAAATTAATCATGCTAAACTGAAATGCAGTTAAAGTAAAATTGGAATTCATTAGTAAAAAAGAGCTCAAAAGAATGACAATGCGATCAAACCCACAATTTTTATTGCATACCTTCCATAAGAAAACATGATATGATCAAATTCTCTAATCTGAATATATTAGATAATAAGTACAAGAGGTATTACTCTTGAAATCATTTACACCAATAGATAATTAGACATAAACATACACAGAAGAGCACGGATCAAAAGAAATTAATTAATACACATGGTACAACATAAACTTTAGGGAACTTGATTTAACTAAAAAAAAACAAAAAAAAAATGATTTTCTAACTTAAAGAAAAGCATACTTTAGAGTCAAAATCAAGAGTGCAATGGGACAATGTAGAATGGAAAGATAGCCATAAAATCTAAAAAAAAAAAAATAGGAGAAGAAAAATAAAGAGAAAGAATATGGATGATTCAATACAAAATTTAAAGCATTTGATTCTTTAGTAACTAAAGTTTAAAGCATCATTCTCCATTGCCAATACATCAACCATAACCAAGACTAGCATGATCATCCAAATATTCAGTAATCATGTCACCTGAAAAGTTATTAGAACATTTCTGCAAAATAAATGGGTAATAATAACCATCAAGAACAACCATTCTTGCATACATGTAGTACAAGAAGCATATATGACTTACATAAATCTAATGCAACAATCCACAGAAACAAAATGTCACATCTAAGAATATAAATCTAGTTCATCAAATTATCAATAAAATCCGATTCATCTTGATTTATTAACCTTAAATATAGCACCAATATTAATCCTCAACCCTCCTATTATGAGTGGTTATAGACCACAATGCAAAAGTAATTGCCTCAAATCAATTTCATTGCTTATATCCTATCACCAATCATTCAATCCATTGTCCTCATATCTAGACACCACTTAAACAACATCTAAATCTTTTTAATTAGCTTCCCTTTCAATTTTCTAACCCAAACTGTCATGTCCTATAGGAAACCCCAATCAAAGAGGATCCCCATGATCATGATCAACAAAAAAAAAGTAGATCACATCAAACTACATTTTGCAATTGGTATAAACAATACTCTCCATTTAGTTATCAATCCCAACTAGATGGCCTATGCCTTTCTCTTGTTTTATGTCCAGTACTAAAATGAACAAAAAAAAAAAAAAAGAAGAAGAAGAAATACAATTGAATGAGCTATAACTTAAAAAACAAGATTGGATAAGATGGAGGAAGAACGAAACAAGAGCTTAAGATCCAGACCTCTATGTATTCTTCAAACTTGCATTAACAGTATTATTAGTATTCCATCCTCAATCAACCCCAAATTCAATCTTAAAGATCAATTAATATTGTTTTTTTCAGTTAAAAGTTAGTTGTACTTTTGTTACACCAACAATTCAGTTTCCCAACATAGAATGAAAAGGAATAAGGGAATCTAATGTATATGATAGGAAATGAAATTACTAGCAACATGGAAAAGGGAAAAAAGGCATTCTATACATTGCTAAGTTCAACCGCTCATTTCTAATGATAATATGTATCAATGATGTTGGATGGGTTCTCTAAATAAATAATATAGTTCTCCAAATAAACATCAAGATCACATCAAACATAGATGAAGAGAATAGGTTGATGTATATTAAAACAATTTTTAATATATAGGTGATTTGGATTTTTCCCTTCATTTAATGTATATTTAACAATTCAAAGATGTTTTGAACATTAGAAATTGAGTAGAGTTAAGTGGGACTTTAGTTTAAAGTTAACTAGTTTCTAAAATGATAAAGATATAAGCATTTAAAATATAAATTTGTAACTTCACTTAGTTTGGAAATATAAGGAGCCTAAACGGGTTATATCCTCTTAAATATCATAGTATGCATTTTAAATTAGCATCCCATGTATTCTCTCGCAACTGCACAAAATTAAACATCAAAGTGTTATATCCTCTTAGGTTAGACCAAGCCAATGCAATAGCAAAAACACAATGGTCAAATTAATTAAGCAAACGCCCTAATAATGTTAAATCGTAACAACACCATTACAAATAAAATAGAGCACCATAAAATGACGACTAACAAAACACACAAATAAAATAGAGCACCATATGTTAAATCATAACAACACCCTTAGAAATAATGTTAAGCAATGACAACTACACTATACAAATAAAATAGAGCACTAGCTTTTTGGAACTTCAGGGATAATTCACATTTAAGAGATGAAGGATCATGTGCATGTAGCTCCATATCCATTCCTAGGTGAAATATCTAGATGTACACTGGATACTCAATATAATTTCCTTTAAGAATAGTTTACATGCACATTGAATACCTTATTACAATTCTACCAAGGTAGGATTACAAATGGATCCTAACAGATGAGAGCAAGTTCTACTATTTCCTATCTCCAAGTAAGCAAGACACTCCCATTACATATCCGCACCTCCCAAGCGTTGAAGCACCAAATAAACAAAAAGGTAATTGCTGTGAAGAAACAAGGCATGTCTAATCATTGCTCTTTCTCCTTTATCCTACAACTCTATGCACTTCAAATATGGCTACTGCCTAGTGCATTGTAGTCATATTTTCCTTCCCCCCGTTTAATATATTTTTGTGAACACCTAAAGGATGATTTAGCTTCCCAGTAGCTCTTTCATGCAGCTAATAGAAATATCCACACGACACTTCTATAATAGAACCTCATATGGTTTTTCGAGGTAGGTATTTTCTAAGTTTCTTCAACTGCACCATGTGGACAAACTGGAATACATCATCAAACTTAACTGAAAAAATCAATAGAAAAAAAAAATAGGAAACCAATCACATTGCAGCATCTTATTTCTCGTAAATTTAAGGTATTTTACATTTGACAATTTATGAATTTTTATAAAATGATTTACCTAAAAAAATTTCTTAAAACCCTAATTTTAGTGAATGCTCAATATAAAAAAAAAAAAAAAAAAAAAAAAAAAAAAAAACTCACCTTGATACAAATTTGAAGACTAGGGTTCATGTTTTCCAAGTGATCTTCATTCCTTAGTGAGAGACGTTGTTGGCTTAGACTCCTTTAGGTTGTTCAAAATAAACTCATTCACTCCTCATGGGTCCTTATCTGTGAAGTTAAGCGAGAGACATAGACAGAAAGAGGAGACAGACCGTGAGGGATAAAAGTATAATGGGTAATAATTAAAATTTTCAAGTATAAAGGGTAGGTTGAATAGTGGGTTTTTTTTTTCACCAAAGAAAAGCATTTTGTTTTTTTTCTTTTAATAATCAAGCTTTTTTTTTTTAATTAACCAAGTCTTAAATTCTAAAAAACCTAATTTATTTAAAAAAAAATATTGGTAAACAAAAAATTATGGCAAAAAAAAACCAACTCTTACAATAAAAAAAAAAAAGATTATTGAATTAGAGTATATATATTTAACATTACTCATAAACGTCGCTAATAATATATTTGTGCGACGTTTAATAAACATAACTAAAGTACAATGGGATCAGCGATGTTTGTAAAATATACAAATGTCACCAAATATAAAAATTCTTCTAGTGTCAATGAACAAGCCATATAACCAGAATTTCATGACAAAATCAAGCATAAAGACTGGGATATGGAAAAAAAAGAAATTGATCCGCTCCCTATATCTCAAAAAGATGAAAGTACTTTCAAAAGTGCATTACATTTAATGCTTACTAATTGAAATAGAGTGATTAGTAATATTTTTCTCCCAAAACACAATGAGAATGTAAAGGTCAACAACATGAAGGCAAAAAACCCACCAAATTAATGAAGATGAAAAATGAAAGTTATAAAATTTAACAAAAAAAAGATTAAAGGTTCAAATATAGAAAAATTTGCGGATTTATTTTTCTTTCTTATACCCCTAAAAATAACCCAAAAATGGTTGTGGCTGGATAAACTTTTTATGGAAAATTTTTGGGAAATATGGTATTGTTGTCGACATATGAAACACGGGTTCCAAAAATAAAATGAAAAACCCCCCCTTTTAAAGTTTATTCCTTTTTAAGAAAGGGTTTTTTTTTTTGGTTACCCTAGTAAATTAAAATTAAAACCCTCTAGTGCTTTTGGGTTTTTAGAGAAAAAAATAAAAAAAAAAAAAAAGTTCCATTCCCAAATTCTTAAAAGAAACCCAGAAAAAATAAAAGAGTATCTTTTATGTGGGTTTTTTGAGCTACCCTTTAAACTAGTGTTAGTATTCAAACCCTTTTCCCCATTTTATTTATAAAAAATCTTTTAATCCTCAAACATTTAATAAAAAAATCCTCCCCAACCCAAAAAACAAGTTTTTGTATTTAAAAAGTTTTCTTTTAATTAAAAAAAATTATAAAATGAGAAAAAATTTTATAGGTGAGAAACTGGAAATAATATCGGGGAAAAAAAAAATTTTCCCCCTTATTCTGAATTCTTGGACATTTTTAAAAAGAATTTTATTTATTTTGGGGTCTTTTCTTTTCAAATCATTTTGTATCTTTTTGCATAATTTTCATAAGTTTTTTCCCCCCAAAAAAATTTTAAAGGGTGTTTTATATGTGTTGATATTAAAAAGCTTGAAAATTTTCCCTTTCAAGGTTTTCAAATGTCCTGGGGTTTTTAGTCCTTTTACAAATGGCTCATGTCCATTTGTCATCATTTTTTCCCTTTTAAAAAATTGGGAAAAAACCTTTAAAATTGAGAGCAGGGAGGGAAACAAATTTCCCCAAAACTAATCAATGCAAAACAAAAAATGACAGTATAAATTTATAAAACAAAACCCAAAGTAGCAACATAATTTAAAAATTAATAGACCCAAAAATATCTCCAAAGCAATTTTATTAAAGATAAAAAGGGAAAAAAAAAAAAAAAAAAAGGGGCCCTTTTCCATTGAAAAAAAAAATTGAGTTTTAAAAAGTGAAGCATCATATATTAATAACTTAAATAAATTAACAAACATAAAAGTACAAAATCATGGTTTTTTAAAATCTGTTAAATTAATTAAAATTTCCCTAAGAAAAGGTTTTGGCCCCCTTAAATTTTTAAGCCAAATTCCCCTTCCCATTCTTGAATTTGAGGAAATTTAAAAAGTTAAAGGGGATTTTAAAAAACTTGAAAAGGGGCAAAAAAGCCATATTGCTTTTAGAGGATACAAATTTTTTTTTTTTTTAATTTTTCTTTAAATGAAATTTAATGGGTTTTTAAGAGGGGAAAATTGAGGACTAAACCCAAACCTTTACTAATTTTAAAAAAAGAGAAAATAAAGATAATTTAAATTGATGAAAATGAATATTTTATTAAATCGTATCAACTTTTAAAAAAAAGGAAAAAAACAAATTTTTCAAATTATACAAAAAAAACAAACACACCCTTGTGAAAAAATTTCAACAACTTTTTATCCAATCTCCAATAAAATGCTTAAAGTTAATACTTAAAAGAGCAGACCAGTAAAGAGTTATCAATATAGTTACCCTGGAAATTGCAACACAAAATTTAAATAGCTAAAGAGATTAAAACAAATAGCTCATTTAACTAAGCACAAAGCATAATATCATGGAAATTCACTCAAACAAAACACACAGCACATTCAACTATAATCAGGACAAAAGAGATCAATAGGATACTAAGTGCACACCCCTAGAAAACCCAAGAAGAATAAAAAAGAATACTAACAAAGAAGAAAACTCCTTGAAAATTATAGCACTAATACCGACCATAGCCAATTCAAGAAAGACTAGAGGAAACTAAAAATTATCACAAAATGCAAAAGCTTCCAACCACCATAACTCATAAAAAAATAGTCACTAAACCTCCAAATCAAAGCTATCAAAAATCTTAGTATTTGAGATGCTTCAAAACACACAACAAAAAGAAAACCTCAAATCATATATAGAATTCAAAACCAAATTCAACACAATGCAGCACAACTTTTAAATACAAAAAACATAATAGCCCAAAAAATTCAAGTTATTAGACCAAGAGATCATGACTTGAGTAAATATCGAAAACAAAGCACGAATTAGAACTTCTAGACAACTACACAAGGAAGGTGTTCTACTTAAATGGTTTGCGATTCCTTAATAATCCAATTATATGAAAGAACCAATGAGAAGCTAAATTTTATCCAACTATTTAACAAATGATGATAAACTAAATTCAAAAGAGAATCCATAACTTCAATAGATTAAAATTATCCTTAAAACATAGATAATAACCTGACACTATAAAATCCAGCACCTGCTAAATTAAGAGCTTACAAAGTAATATATAACTACATTAAAATAACAAACAAAGTTATAACAATCACAATTCAAAAAATGAAAAATAATAAAGCTAGCATACCTAGCACAATTGAACAAAGTTGAGAAAGTTATATCTAGTAACTGCAACTAGATACAAAAATTCGAGCATCAACGAAAACCACAGACTAAAGAACTTGAGATGCAACCTTCAATTATGGTGAAGGGGTCAATTTAAATTCCCTACACAAACCACCAACTGAAGAAAAAAGCTATTAACTTGATTGTGAACACCACCACACTCCATGATAGGATTAATCATAACAGATATAGTTGGATGAAGAAACAACAGTGTTTTGGAAAAATTCCTTAAATTCAAGGAAAGTTAGGATCAATTGTTAATATTTAAATTTGATATAATAGATACTAAAGATGCAAAAATAGGCCTAAAACAATTCTAAGCAACCTATATTTGAAGGTTAAAAAGTTCAATTTGATTGTTTTAAGGTTTCAAAAACCCAGATTGTAAAAATGCATATTTAATAGATGATCACTAAAACAAACATATCGATGTAAAATAATTCCAGAAAGGATGAAAAAATAAAAACAATTTAGAAAATCTAGAATTGTAGGAATGGGGTGGAAATTGCTAGAGTAAGTCTAAGATGATAAAACTCAAATTTTGGAAAGGTTTTAATCTAAACAAAAGAGGTGAAATCAAAGAAAACTATTTCAAAAACTTCTTTAGAAGGCTTAGATGAGTTTTATTCCACCTAAGTATGACAAAAAAAAGACTAGCTAGCATATCGAAACATGACTATGAGCCTAAAACTACAATTTTAAAAAACCCTTAATCCGACCAAATTTTAGATTGATTATGTGTTTTCATGTTAAATATTCATTTAAAAACTCTATGTGGGATTACTTCTTAACACATCCTTAGACAAGGATTTGCATCATAAAAACATTCTTCCAGTTCAAGAAAACCCAAGTCAGCTTTATTTCAAAATTAAACAATAGAACCCGAAGCCCCTACGTGGACTTGATTGAATTTTACCAAACTTCCATGATCATACAATACAAAATGTAGTAAAAGATTCAAGACTACCCCAAATTGGTATGAAGGTCCAAAAGAAAATGAAGAAGTACGTGTAGCAACACAAGTAGAAACTAATCATGGAAACATAGATAGGCCTTTTGATGATCATTCAAAGAATTTTAAAAATGCTAATGATTCTAATGTTGTGTCTAAGATTTTTCAAGAAGTTATTAAGGCTTTAAAAGGGAATCATCTTTCAGAATAACAAGCTATTGTGAATTTCGCAGGTAATAGCTTCTCTTTAGCTTCATATTTAGATAGTCATTCAAGTGATTGGACTGTAGATACAAGAACATTGAATCATATGACTTATTTTCCTCACATTTTGCATGATAATAAGCATTGCATGAAAGCCTTAAAATAAAATTATCTAATGGTAGAGTTAAACCGGTTAGCATTGTTGGAAATGTACCAATAAACAAACTATCTTATTCACAAATGTTCTCTTGGTCCCTAATTTTCATTTCAATCTAATTTCCATTAGTGGATTACTTTCACAACACAAATTTGCTTACAATCTTCAATTCCAAAACTTGCTTCATTTGGGAGGCTGCTTGTAAGTGAAATGTTGCTCAAGATGATGCTGTTTCAAGACTATATGTATAAAGTCCAATGCAAATGTTGGTCATCCTAGTAAGTTGTTAAACTTAAACTAATCTTGATGATATAGATTCTATTAGTTTATGATCATGTTGCTTCAAATTATAATAAAATGTCCTTGGAAGTGTTACATAATAGATTATGACATATTTCTTTCTCAAAACTTCTTTTAATTGTTAGAATGTAAATATTTCAAAATTCCAACTTCAAGTGTGACACTTGTTTGGATGCTAAATTTCATATACTGCCATTTTATTCTAGTATTCACATTTGTCTTGTACTTTTGAATTGCTATAGGTGGATATATGGGGGCCTTATATTACATCATCTATTTCTAAAGAAAATTTTTTCCTTACAATAGCGGATGACATGACTAGATGTACTTGGACTTTTTTATGAAACATAAGACCCAAACCTTTTTGTTATTAAATAAATTCTTTGCCTTTGTGAGGATCATTTTTAATTCAACGACGAAATCTATTCATAAAAAAAATGGGAGTGAGTTTCTTTCAAATGAATGCTGAAGTTTATTTCATAAACTTGGCTTAATTCATCAAAGGAGTGTTGTATATAGTTGAAAGAAAGCATAGATATCTTCTAGACACAGCTAGGGCTATAAGGCTTCATGCAAATTTTCCTAAATATTTTTAAGGAGAATGCTTTTTAGCTACTATTGCACTTCCTAATATTTTTATGCTACTATTGTTAGACATTCTAGAGATACATTTAACCTTAGAGGTAGACGTTGTGTTATTCTTAGAAGATCCATATGGACAAAAGGGATATAAATTATATGACTTGAATTCTCATCAATTGTTTGTTAGTAGCTAGATGTCTTATTCTATGGAGGCATTTTCCTTTCTAGTCATCACAACCATCTAATTCCTTGACTGATAATACCAATTCGTTATTTCCATCCTTCTCAAATTTGTCAAATGATGATCAAATTCCTTTTAGTTATGTTATACAACATTTTTTCCTAATACTTTTGTCTCAAAGCAAGGTATTTTTACACAAAACCACTCTGGATTTGATCAACAGCATACTGGATCAATTGAGTCTGATTCTAATCGAAGTCATGTGTCTACTCAGTTAAGCAACCTCCTATTTGGTTAAGGACTTTATTCATAATGTGCATAGCATTCATCAGTTAATGCAACATGCTCTAGTTCACAAATTATTACTTTGTACCATTCATTTCACACAAACACTTCTATCAATTACCTATAGGAGTATATTGCATCTTTAGCTAATGTTTTTGCAATTCGAAAACCTCAAAACTATCATAAGGCTAAGAAAGATCCTAAGTGGGTTAAAGCTATGACTAAGGAGTTGCTTGCTCTAGAGTCAAATCATACTTGAGAACTCACTACATTGCCATCGGGGAAGCAAGACATTAGATGTAAGTGAATATATAAGATCAAATATAAATCTAATGGATCAATTGAAAGATACAAGGCCCATTTAGTGGTAAAGGATATAATCAAATCGAACAATAGATTTTACACACACTTTTTCACCTATGGCAAAGTTGACTATTATACTCATTTTACTTGCTCTTGTAGCTATGCATAATTCCATGTTCATCAACTTAATGTCAACAATGCATTTTTTTTCATAGTTACATAGATAAAATAAATCTATATGTTGCCACCTCAAG
Organism: Laguncularia racemosa; assembly: GCA_037954665.1. Taxonomy (NCBI): domain Eukaryota; kingdom Viridiplantae; phylum Streptophyta; class Magnoliopsida; order Myrtales; family Combretaceae; genus Laguncularia; species Laguncularia racemosa. The sequence goes on along the minus strand of JBBMOL010003573.1, from coordinate 2,190 downwards.
GGTATTGTATGGCTTATCTAGTCAAGTTTGTAGGTTGATAAGTTCGTTGTAGGATCTTAAATAGGCATGTAGATAATGGAATAAGGAATTCGCTAAATTTTTGTTTTTCTTGAGATACAATTGGTTTAAACATGATTATATCCCTATTTACATGCACTTCTCAAGCTAGGTGTATTGTTGTCTTGGTGTATGTAGTTGATGTTCTGAATAGTGAAGATGATTTGTCTAAAATTACCTTAGTTTAAACAATATATAGATCACGCATTCACATAAAAGACTGTAGGGAAGCCAGTTTTTTTTTTTTTTTTTTTTTTTTGGGTATAGAAGTTTGTTGCATTTCCAGTGGATTTATGTTGAAACAAGGAAAATTTTCCTTGGATAAATTTAAATTGTTTACATCATGTAAAGAAGGCAATATTTATGATATGAATGATAATGTCTCCAATAATATGAAGTGTTAGAACCTGCCGCAGAGCAAGTGCTTATTTAATTTGTTTTTGAAATTAGAGAGAGAGAAGTGAACAATTCTATGATTTTAACGCATAGGCAAAAATTGGTCCAAGAAGGTGAAACCATGTGCCAAGAGTGAATGGTCATGTACTGTCAATGCAGAGGAAATTATTCTGTGGGGAAAAAAAAAATCATCTTTCTTCATTTTCATTTTTTGGATTAAATTTAAAGATCAATGCGCTTTAGGGAGGAAAAAAAAAAAACAATGGTTCTTTTTTAACAGTGTCTAATAGTTAATATTATAAATACACTCTTAAGGTATATAGGGTATTTTTGTACCTACACTATAAAAATTATTAAATAATAATAATAAATATAAAATAATATTTATGTTACCTTCCAAGCTTAAACCACCCCTCCCTCAACACCCTTTATAGCCTAAGACAATCATCATAGGACACTTTAAAGAATATTCTACAACATTTCTTCCACCTCTCCCTTATCTCATTTCTATGTTTCTATTTTACATCTCATTTGTCTCATTTATGCTTTCTTATTTAACCTTACCTATACTATTATATTTTTCCAATGGGATTTATTCTTATTAAACTCGCTGTAATTGATTTGGTATTGTATATTTTAAATAAGTAAACTAAACTTTTTAATAGATTGTCATTAATAAAAAGGGTAATTTTTTCAAAAACGTGTTATTTTGTTACTTTAATGTTGTTGTGTTTCTTTTATCTAGAATGTTATATAAGTTAGTTTTTATAATATCACTTTTAAATTCGTGGAGTGTGCATTATACAATTTGAATGAACAGAATATTATGGAAACATTAACGGATTTAGGATGTCAAATATTTATATTATTTAATATAATGAAAATGTAACGGAATAATTTATAGGTTTTATAGGTTATCAATACTTTTTAAGCTTTATAAAGTACAGGTTATGATATGACTTTAAGATATTATATATATATTTTGATTTTAAAATTTAAAAATTTATACTTATTAAAACAGATATGAATAAAAACTTTATATCCTATCCAATCGATGCTTGCTCAACCTTAAACAGGATAAACTATTGCAAGTGATGCAATGTCCTTTTGCCACTTGTTATTTCAGCCCTAGTAATTGTTTTTCTGGCTTTTTTTTTTTTTTTTTTTTTCGTATTATTAGAGATTCTCAGGCCATTCAGAGTATATTTTTTTCTTCACGTGTGAAAATTGAATCATGACAACTTCACTGTTTCCGCATATCCAACTCTTTTTTCTCGTTGTTATTTACAATTACATAAGTGGTCTTCCTGAATAACATTTTATTTTCAATTTCACTATCATTAAAATTAATGTTTTTTCTGACCACCTAGTAGTTGTGTCAACTCGTCGTTTAAACACCAAATTTCATTCCCGCAAATATAGATCGAATTTGTGAGCTTCGAAATAATCATTGTCACGTTTCTTTTCTTTTCTTTTCTTTGTTTTTAATGCAGTGCTCCTAATGAACACTAGGCAATCAAATGGTCATCGATATTTAATCGAGTAAATATTGCAACCAATCCACTAGATTAATAGGTTAATGAGAAGACAAGGGGGGCACGAATTTGAGTATTGAGAATTCTTTTTTTTTTTTTTTTTGGGCCTGAGTTTTGGGAGCTTGGTAGTCAATTTGTGGATTCAAATGGGAAAAGTTGCACAAATTTTTTTTTTTTTGCAGTAAAATAATGTCTTAAATCT
>JBBMOL010003572.1:0-15290 GCA_037954665.1 Laguncularia racemosa | reverse complement strand
TTTAAAACTAACATATGATAACCATCTTATGAGAAAAATTTATTATAAGATTCATTTAAATTTAAAATTATTAATAGGAATCTCAAAATAAAATTTTTTATTTTTATGAAATCAAATATGGGGGCCCAAATTTTCCCTATAAACCATCCAAAATTTTAAAAGTAGGAAAACCACTATCTAACGAAAAAAAATTTTTTACTTTTTGTTTAAATTTAAATTAAAAAAAATTTTTTAAAAAAATCTATGTTTCCCCTACAACTAAGGAGAAAAATTTTCGGGGGGCCCGGGGTGTTAGGTCGTTGAAAACCCCTTCCCTTTCCCTCAAAATAAATTCTATGGAAAAAATTAGAAAAAGGGGAAAGGTCCCCCCCAATGCCCCAAGTTATCATCATTTTGTGTCGTTGAAAAATTTTTTTTTTTTCTTTTAAGAGATGTGCCCACGAACTTTAATTTGATGAATCAGGGGATGCCCCCCCAAAATTTTTTCTGCTCGAGCAACGAGGATGACATAAAATTTTCGGGATGACCAAAAAATTTTTTCCCAAAACCCCAAAAACCCCAAAAATAAAAGCCTCGGGGCTCAGGCCCCCCTTGGGGGGATTAGGGGTTAGTTAAAAATCGCTTCTCCGTAGTGAAAATTTTTTTTTTTGGATTCAGAACAAATTTAAAATTTTCGGGAGAACACTCTTAAATATTTTTATTTAAAAAAAAATTATAAATATTATATTCAGAAATTATAAATGGGTTTTTTTCCAAATATGTGGTTTAATATTTTTTTCCAACTTATTTTTCTCTAAAATTTACAAAATTGAAGGCGTACATCAAATATGTACATTCAGTACAGGGGAAATACAAAAGGTGAAAAATAAAAATTCATGTCCTCAATTATTTTGGGCTTAAAAGGGTACAAATGTCATTCACACTTTAAGCATATTGCTTAAAGGCATGGACGTTTTCACAACTTTTAGTGCAACTTTTTTTTTTTTTTTTTTTTTTTATGTTTTCCATACAAGAAACATAATAGTTTTTACCATTTAAAAATGGTTTGGTCCCCTAAATATAGTAAAAACTCCAAAACAGTTTTTTTTTTTTTTTTTTTTATCATGGACCCCCCGTAACTTTAAAAAAGGGGTAAAGAGTTATAACTTTTTTAAGTTGAAAAAAAAAAATTTAAAAATTTATGCATTTGTTTTTTTTTAACTTTCATTTAGAGTTACGAAACTCATAATATATATAACTTATTTGAGGGGTTTTTAGGACTAAGCGTTGTCATTTGGTATTTTTATAAAAATTAAATTGCTATATTTCCCATTGTCCCCAAAAAATTAAAAAAAAAAAATGTTTTTCACTAAAAGGCGAATACTATCTTTCGTTTTCAAGCAATATACTTTTAGGTCACGGATGGCAAACCGCCCCTTTCAGTAAAAATTTTTATTGGGAAAGGGGCAGACCCCCAAAATATACCATTAGTTTTTTTCCCAAAATTTTTAAAAAAAAAGAAAAAAAAGAAAAAGAACATTGCCCAAATTTATTTTTGGAATAATTTTTAAGATATTATATTTCAAAAATTAAAAAAAAAAAAAACTATAATTTTTAAAAATGTTTCCCCGCAATTTTCGATCCCTTGCGGTCCCACTTCTTGGAAAGACATTTTTGACCCCTCCCATACCATAAAACAAATTTAAATTTTAAATTTTAAAACTTAAAAAATCTTCCAAAAAAAAAATATTTGTGAACTCTCTTTCAATTCAAACCCCATATGGGGCAATCCCCCCAATTTTTCCGGGTTTTTTTTCCCTTTTCCCCCAAAAATTTTATAGCTGAGGGAAGGCCATCCATCATATTGAATTCTCTAACTTTTTTCACCTTTTTTTTTTTTTTAAAAAAATTTAAAAAAATAATCCTAAAGATCAGTTTTCACGTGATCTGAATATTTTTGCCCCTTGTCAATTGAAGCACCAAAATTTTTGTTTTCACTTTTAAATGCTAAATAAACAATTAAGGAAAAAACAATTACGTAAAAAGGGGGGGAAAAAAAAGGGCAAAACAACAATTTAATTTTTGGGAAAAGTGAAAAAAAAAATCGTGAAATAACGATTTCAAATGTGAAGACAAGTTGGAAGGGCATTTCCCAAATGTATAATTTTTATGAAATTAAAACCTTTTGTTTTAGTAAGTTGAGTTTATTTTTATGGTTTCCTACCCCTTTTGGGTGGTTTTTTAACTATTTAACATCATCTCAGAAAGTTACATGCAACATTTATATGGATCCCTTTCAATATTTGGGCACGAACTATTAGGCAACAGACATAAATTAATATTTTAGAATTTATATCTCTATATGTTTTATATGTCTAGTATTTGTAATTAAAATTTGGGTTTATTATTATATAAATTCTGTATAGAGAAATGCTCCCCAAAAAAAACTAATATGCCAAAGTAAAATTTTTATAGAGAAGATTTTTTAGAAATTAAAATTTTTTGAAGGGGAAAAACCCCCCATCAATAATTTAAATTTCTTTATTAAATCGATTTAAGTTCCAAATTGATATTTGGTTTGCCCCGCCCTCTTCAATTTATTTTGTTATATGTTGATTATTCTTGCCCCCCTTTTTATTTAGAAAGGGATCCATTTTTTTTATGGCTATGGAAAGCCATAAAAGTCACGCAATAGATACCATAAAAACTCTTTTTGGGCCCCCCATGGCCCTTCATCTTCAATTTAGTGAATCAATTCTACATTATTAAAAGTTTTTTTTTTTTTTGGGGGGGGGGGGGGGGGGGGAGTATGGGGGTTTTTCATACAAAATTTTTTGTGGGGATTTCTTCTTCTATTAATTTTTGTCCTACTCACATTTGAAATTTTATTTAAAGGGGTGCCCTGGGAAAAATAGTTTTACAGGCTTTGCAAGAATTTTTTTTTTTTTTTTTTTTTTCTCATCACTGTGCATGGTGTTTTTTATTTATCAAAAAAATCCTGGAAATGGATGGGTGCTTATTCCTCCGACCTATCTATTCTTTTTCCGTGGGTATCCCTCCAGCCAAAATTTTTTTCCTTTAGTTTAAATAAATCTTTTATTTAGTTAACTTTCCTATAAAATTAAAGTACTTAACTAGGCTGTTCCTTTAATTAACTAACGCAGAACAAAAAATATTAAAATATACAACATTTAGCACGTCGTGGAACATAGTATTTGATTGAAGATTTTAAGACGTGTTGCCTAAATATATTAAAGTTCCAAAAACTCGACTAAGGCAAACGAAAAATTAATGAATTTCCAAAGCATTGTGCTGTAGAGATTCCCCCGTAAATAAAAGCAGTCCTGAATCGCATGCATGTTAAATTGTGAATGGGATAGATATCCCGGGCATCTAGTGCTGACTTCAGTCCAAATTTTGAAAAATAAAAAAGTTAAAAAGCTCAATTTATTAAGGCTAGAAAAGAATAGTAATTGCTTTAATTCATTATTGAAAGTATTTTGGATTTAAAAAAGATATCTGTGGGGAATAATAATTTTTTTTTTTGATAAAAAAGGGGAAAAAAAAATAAGAACTTTATTTTTTAAATTCTACAAAAAAAGAAATGGAAAAAGGATTGCATCAAACAGTTGGAGTCATGGGTACATACTTTACATAATACATACATACATAAAATAATATAAATAAAATAAACAAATTTTCCATAAATCGACCAACAACGTTAAAAAATTTTTTCCAAAAATATTGTGTACTTTTTTGGGTCTTACTTAGCTTTTGGTGCTTTTTTCCTCTTCCCAGGAAATGCTGTTTCCTTGCTGCTATACTCTGCTCCTTTGTAATTTTTACATTTTGTTTACATTGATATTAATCAAACAGGGCTTTGATATTAATCATTCATAATAGAATTTTTTAAAACACATTTTTTGAAAAAAATTTTTTTTTTTACATCTTTAAGGTAATAATTTTAAATAAAATTTAAATGTACAAAATCGATGCAATTTTAAAAGTATATTACTGAAAAAGTCTTTTTTGAAAATGTTGGAAACCAAATTTTCCCTCAAACAAAAAAACCCTTTTAAAATTTAAAATTTATTTTTTTGCATAAAAAAAAAATAAAAAGGGTACGAAAAAGAAATGCCTAATTAATAAAATTTTAGTTTTAAGGGAAAAAAATTTTGGGGGGGGGGCCCTTTGGTGTTGTTTTTTTTCAGATTGATTTTTTTGGGGGGTTAAATAAGGAAAAAGAGCACAGAGGAGTTTTCTTTTAACCCTTTAAATGAAACTCGCGCTCTTGAACTGCCTCCTTTAAAACTTGGTAGGGGCCCTGCCCTACGAAAACTACAGATGGGAAATTTTCCCCCTGTTTGTAACCACAATGGCTTTTTTTGGAAAATCCTTCTTGAGCTTTCCTTCATTGCCCCATTTACTTTTGGTTTTCTGCCGGAAGAAAAAAGGGGCAAGTAAATAATAAATTTTTATTTGTTAATTAACCCATATTAAAACTTAAAATTTCCCTTAATTAGTTTTGGAAAATTTATGAGGGAATGATCCCTGAGAAGGGGTTTTGTGCAAAGTGCGGGGACATGACGTTTTTAATTAATTAATATAAAGTAATATAAATATATATATAAAATTTTACCCGGATTATTTATTTGGAAGAAGTTTAAAATTTCAAAAAACCCGTTTGCGGTTGCATATTTTAACATATATAAAAAATATGAATTGGCAGGAAACAAGGGGCTCCCCAACAGAAAAACGAGTGTTTTAAAATACTCTTCGGGGGTATGGCGCTGGAAATCGTGGGGTGATTTTTGATGACCACCGTCACGAAAGGCCCTTTTTTTTGGGAAAGAAATTGGACTTGTAGCCTCTGTTCCCCATGTACGGTTCTCCGCAAGTGGCCGTTTTTAAGTTATTTCTGTCTTCCCATGCATCTAATTTTTAATTATCAAAATAATCAATATATGTAATATGTATATGTAAAAAGGGAAAAATTTTTTTATTTTTTTATTTTTTTTATTTTGGGAAAAAAATATTTCCTTGTTAGTATCCCATGTGGTGAGAGGAAATTTTTAACTTTTTTTAAAATAAATGACAGAAACAAGTGATTACGACGAAGAGCGTGGAGTTCATGCCATTTTACTTGTCTCTCTTCTCATTCCTTGCAATTTCCCTTTTTGGGGTGGCTTATGGTTTTGTTTTGGCTGTGATCTTTTTCCTTGCGGTTTTGTTTTTTTCCCTTCCAATAATTATTCCAATTTTTTTTTATATTATTTTTTTGGGTTTTTTTCCTAGTTTCTCTAAACTGATTTCCGACAAAAAAAAGGATAGGAGTTTCCCATTTTTTTAGATTTTATTTTTAAATAGCACTTATATTTTTTTCCCTCCACCCCTCAAAACTTTTTTTTTTTTCCCTTTTTTTTTTTTTTTTAAAATAATTGGACAGTCGCCAAATCTATGGGAAGTCCTTTGGGTATTTTTGGCAGTTAGTGCTGTATTGCAATTTACAAGAAAAGTAGAGGAGTCATGGAAAAAACCAATTTCCCAACCCCAAACCCCAACAAATGTGTTTCGGGAAAACCCTGAGATTAATGCTGCTGAAGAAAAAACCCAAAAAATTTTTTTGGGCAGGCGAAATTCCCCTGGACCCTGGTGGGGAAAATTTCAAGAGCTGATGATATCCCTTTTTGCCCCAAAAAAAAAATGCAAAACACTTTTCCTTTTTAAATTAAAAGCAAATTACAATGGGGCTTAAAATATGTTATTATTTCTCAAAAAACCCCTTTTTTTTTTAGATATTGGGGAAAAAAGAAAAAAATAACAATGGTAAAAAGGGAGGTAAGCAATAATAGTAAGAATGTTGGAATTAATTTGTAATTTTCCCCAAAATAAATATATCTAAGAACAATCTATGTGTAAAATTAGGGCATAAGTAAAGAAATAGAAAAACGAAAGCAACCTAAATCTATAACAAGAGATGATTACTTGATGTGATAGATTGGTTTTTCAAATCAATAGAGATGTTTTTGAGTTTTCTTGTTTTTACCTTTCTATTTTGGGGGGAGTAGAAAGAAAAAAAATACATTTGTGATGTGAGAACCACTACCCTATATAATATTTTTAAAATGAGATAGGTTAACTACCTTTAACTTTCTATTTTTTCTAATTTAGCTCATCTAAAATAAAATAATATTTTCCTCCTTGCACATAAATCTATACTTTAAATTTTAAAGTATTAAAGTTCTTAACTTTGTGAGTCCTTTATTTGAGTTTATATTTTATGATGTCTCATTTCATTATAATAATAATAATAATAATAAAACAATATTATTATTATTATTATTATTATTTCATTAAAACCCCATGACCTATTTATAAAATTTAAAAATAAAAATAACAATTAATGACTAAGAAAAATTCTAATGGAAAAAAAAAATTCTATTTTAAAAAATGAAATTTATTTTTACCATTTTCCATTGACATAGTATCATGATAAGTATAAAATTTTCATATTTTTTTCCAAAGAATTTGGAGGAGGCGAGAAACAAAAATTTACACAATGAAAATAACCCACCTTCTATTTTTTATCTATCTCTCTATAGTACAAAATAAAAAATATCAAAAAAATCAATATTAAATACAACATACACCCAAATGAGGTAAAAAAAAGATTGTTTTAAATCATATTCTCCTTGCAGGGTTTCCTTTTCCCAATTTTCTTTTTTGGACAATCTTTTTTTAAATTTAACTAAGCCCTACCTTAAAGTTTTTTTGATGTTTTGGGATAAGTGGGATTTTATTGAATATAAAAGGGGAAGAGTTAATTAAAGCAATAGATTTAGAAGCTTGAAAATTTAAAATTTCACAACAATAACAAATTTTCTTTTTTTTTTTTTCCCTTCTAAAGGGTTTTCCCTTTTTTTACCATTTATTTACTTAATAAACAAAAATTAGTTTAAGTAAAACAAGATTTTAAATTGATGGATTTATGGCATTATTATTTTAAAAATTTGAATATTTTTGTTTTTTATTATTTTTTTTTTTTTTTTGGTTGTCATCCGAGCTTTAATATTTTAGGGTTTTTTGACCAAATTTTTACAAAAATTTGTTACTACATACAATTTTGTGTCTTGCTAGTATCATAAAATGCAAATTGTCTTGTAATCGAAGGTTTATAACAAATCATTTTCCTACTAGAAACAAGTTACCCCCTTTCCCATCTCCCACCTTTAAATTTATTTAGCATTTTACCATTTAAATGAAATTTAGACTAAATTTTTTAATGAATTTTTCTATATTTAGTAAATGACATATATCATGGTCGAAGACAAAATGGCAAGGATGTTTAAAGGGAAAGGCTGATATAAAGGGTTGGGGGGAGAGAAAAGGAGAGGTTAACCACCCTTTTGCAATGGACAAAACCCCCTACATTCCTAGATTAACCCAAGGATCAAAAACAACTTCCTTTATTTGCTTATTTTCATTTGTTTTTTTGTTTTCTTTAATTTTGTTTTTTTCCTTTTTTTTCTATATAAAAAGTTTTGGGGTTAGTTTTTCCCCCCAGCTTATTGTTAAAAGAAAAGTTCCAACTGGAGTAGTCCCGGTAAATTCTACGAAAAAGTCTCGCATTACATGTAACTTTGAATTTTAAAAGGAGAGATTTTTACGCAATGAGATGAATTGAAGAGAATGGTAAGGAGAAGAAAAAATAGTCTTTGTGTCTCGAATGTACAAATGAAAAGCAAGAGAGCCTAAAGAACCCCTTTTAGCTTAAAGAAAAGATATGTAAATTTCTTTTTAAATAACTTATCTAAACTTTGTAGAGAAAATGCACAAAAATTCCATTTTTTCATTTCTTCCATTGTAAGAAAAAATCAAAAGAAGAGGGAAAAACTAAGATTTATAGGGGTCCTTGGGGCCTTTAGACATTCGTCTAATCATCATGGTGATCAAAAAGATGGATGAAAAAATGAAGCTTACTCATTTCATGGGTTTTCTTGAATGAGCTTCTAATGGTTTGGGGCCCCAAAAACAATTTCCCCATGAGTGCATGGGGTATCTTAAAAAAAATTTGGATGTGAAGAACAGAATTTTAATTATCTCTATTTTTTACCCACTAAGCCAATTCCCTATTAAGTCATCCCAAAAATTTAAATTTGACTCTTTAAGTCTCATCACCTAACTAAGGAGTTAAGCTTAAGCATCATTATTAAAAAATTTTAAACCCCAAAATGTTTGGGATTACAAAAATTTTGCCCTCTATACTTATATAAAGGGCTTTACTATTGTATTAAATGTTTACAAAACCCCAAAAACTTCAATTGCTTATTGAAGAATTCTCTCTCGTAGCTTATTCTTATCAATCAATATTGTTTTTATTTGGTGAACCTTAAATTTCTAGGTTATTATGTTCATATCAATATACTAAAATCCCATAAATTATTAAACATTTTGCTTCTATCAACCTTCTTTTAGTCTCTTTGATTATGTTTTACATTCTTCTATAATATAACTAGGGTTTAATCCTAACAATTTTATATTGCTAACTATGTAACATATTCAAATTTAAAAATATGTTGATATCTTCTTACTTTTGTTTTTAAACCAAAAAAATTTAAAAAACCCTAAATTTTCTTTTAACAAATTTAAAAACCCATAGATCAACACTATGTCAGGGATAGTGGAAAGGGAAAGGAAAGAAAATTTTAGCCTTTCATTGTTTGAAAGGAAAATTAGAGGGGAAAGAAATGTGGGGGAGAATTAAATCCATTGGTTCCACAAAAAATTGTTCTCTCTAAGAATGGAGAGAATAGGAGGGAAAGTTTTTGAAATTCTTAATTTACCCTTCATAAATTCCATCTTTTGAATAAATTATTACTTATAGGGGACTATTTGGTAATTGCAAGTGTCCAAATTAAAAAAACAAAAAAATTGACTTTCCACTTAATTTATTCCATGAGGAATCCCTTAAATAATACAATTTTTTTTTAATTATTCACAAAATGGAGTATTTGGGGAACTTATTGCAAAAATAGGTAGCAAAAGCATGCATCTGGAATGCGCCTTTAGTAAAATTTCTATTGACACATACCTAAAATGCACATTCAATAGAAATTTTTAGAAAGTTAAAAAAAATTATTAATTTTAAATTGATATTTGAAAAATGTAAATTTAGTTAAATTTTTTAATAAATTATTTTTTCTATTTTTTCTTATCTAAACTTTTGAAATAAAATGTAAAAGAAAAAACTTAATTTCAAAAATTTTGCTTTGATGAAAATTTTTTAGAAAATTTGATGAAAAGTTTTGGAAAAGAAAAATTCTTAGATAAAATTGTTAAGAAAATAAAATGAAAAGTTTAGATATAAAAATGCAAAAATAACTTATTAAATTTTTAATAAATTAAAAAAAATTAAATATTGATATAAAAATAATACTTTTTGAAATTCTAAAAAAAATTGAAAAATTTTAAAATTTCAAAAATTTGAAAAATTCAATCTAAATTAAAAAAAATTTAATTAAATATTAAAAACTTAAGTTGAAGAAAATGTAACTTTTTATAAAAAAAAAAAAAATTGGCTTTAGTAGTGATTTTCGAAAAAAAAAGTTAAAACTCCTACCCCTTATGATTAAAAAATATTATTCATAATAAGTTAGACACAAATAAAAAGAAAGATATTAAGTATAATAAACTATTTTTTTATTTTTGATATAATTTTGTTTTGATTAAATTGTTTATATGTTATTAATAACTTAAATGTGGTAAAGAGTTTATAGAGTTTTTAATGGGAATCAAATCTGTAGATCCCGCAGTGGGAAGCCTATTTGAAGAAATGAGCCCAGACATCCACATGTTATCTTTATTTATCTTATAATAATTTGCCTTTACATTGTAGCAAGTACATTTTGTCAGTTTTGCAAGAAGACGACCAAGCACAATGGCAATTGGTTTATGATTGGATCACGGTCTATATGAACCAAATTGATCCTATGAAGACAAGTGGAATCGACCTTCATTTCATTTGCATTTTATCAAAAGAAGAACCGGTCTTACATTGCTCCATGGAGGTGAAAGAAACTGGCCACATATGATGTTTTTCATTTGTATTTTTCTTTTGTTAGAAACCGGCCACATAAGTTATTTTTATTTGTATTTTCTTTTGTTAAATTTTTCTTATTTAGAGCAAGTATAAATATTTGTAAAGTGGAGTTTCTAAGGGACTTTTTGAACATTAGAAATCAGATTTTGTGCCGTGGGAGAGCTCTTTCCTCATGCATTTTCACTCTTATCAATTTCACTTCGAAATTGTGGCGAGTTAGCTTAAGGATTATTATGAGTTATATTAATACTTCTTAAGTTGTTTTCAATTATTGCTAGTGTGTCATATCTAGTGTGTAATTGGATTTTTTTATTTGTTTTTGTTCACGCCAAATTAGGGTTCTTCCTATTGCTAGGTTTCACGCCAATTGTAGAAGTTGGATTAAAGTGTTCCTCTTTTATTTTATTAGTATTGAAATTCAATTGAAGCACATCATAATTTGGTATCAAGGCAAGGTTTAGAGAAGGGAAATTTCGTGAATCACAAATTGGGATTTGGATTCTTGATCCTTCATTCCGAAATTGAATTGTGTGAAGTGAAAATTGAAGTCTTGTGTTGAATTGTCCCTTGAATTACTTGCTTGATTTCCAATTGAAGTGTATAAATTAAACTGCAATCCTTTCCCATGAGTTGATTGTGTGTGGAAGAGGGGGAAGTTCTTTGAATTTGAATTCCATAATTTGAAGTAGTGTTAATTGGTGCCTTGTTGTTTCCTTGTAAATTTTGGAAGTGGGAGTCTGCATTTTTTTAGATTTGCCTCATCTTGCCGTGGAGAATTAGGAAACATTTTGAATTCAAACCCAATCATTACTTGTGGAGTTATTGTGTATTGATCATTTTAAATGCACTTTAACTAGTTGGAATTGATTGCTTGTCATTTGGAGAAGTGTCCATATTTGCTTCCATTTACCTTGTGTTAACGTGGTGTGTTAGTGGATCGTGGAAGTGGTGTGCTGTACCGTGAGTGTAAGTGTGGTGTGAGGTGTATGTTGTTGTTGAGACTTATTGATGTGGTGTTGTGATTGAGGCTTGTGTACCGTGAAGTTAAGTGTTTTACGTTGGTTGTGTTGTATTAGTTGTGTGTTACACTGTGGGAGTGAGTGTGTGAAGCCGTGGTTGTGTGTTGAAGTGTGGGAGTGTATGTGTGTGAAGCCATGGTGTATGTGTTACTTTAGTGGTGTGTTGAACCGTGGAAGAGTGTGTGTGTCGTAGAGTGTTGTTATAAGTTTGAAGGGGTGTTGTGTGTGTTGTATTTGACGTGAAAGTGTGTTGTAGTAGTATTGAGTTGATCTTGTGTGTCAAAAGATAAATTCATCAGCTATGTTGAATGATAGTGTGAATGGGGGAATTGGCAATGAGGCTAATAGTTAAGTTGGTGGTGATTAAGGTCATCAAGCTGTAGGTGGAAGAACATTAGAGGAGCAATTGCAGGATCTCACCACTATTGTTGCTACATTAGCAATACAGGTAGATCAAATGTCGAAGCCACAACCACCTGTAGCAAATCCTCAAGCACCCCTACCTAGAGTAGTCCCTTAGAATGTTCATAGGGAAGGAGCTATTGGAGGTAATAGGGATATGAGAATGGAGGGAGATTATCATGCTCTTAAGGAGGAAAGAGATGATAATTTTGACAATGAGCCTTACCCAAACTGGGAGTTCAGACTACCTCGGGAATTAAAGTATGTGAAATTGCAGATGCTTTCATTTGATGGCAAAGGTTCTACAGATGATTATTTAGATTGGGAAGATAAGGTTGAGGGCATGTTCGAGTGCTATGAGATTGATGATCTTACTCGGGTTTGTCTTGCAGCTATGGAATTTATAGGCTATGTCGCCTTATGGTGGAAAAATATTGTGATTAGCAAACGAAGAGATGGTGAGGCTGATATACATACCTAGTGGGAAATGAAATAGGTATTGAGAAAAAGGTTTATACTTGAGCATTATAGGTAGGAGCTATTTATGCATATCCAAACACTGAGGCAGGGAAGCAAAACAGTTGATGAGTATGTGCAGGAGTTCAAGACCTTGATGATTAGATGTGGGTCAGTTGAACCTCCTGAACAAACCCTAGCACGATTTGTGTCAGGGTTAAAGTATGAAATTGCTTGCATCGTGGAGCTCCAGAGGTATAAAACACTTGATGAGGTTATCCAACTAGCCCTAAAAGTGGAGAGACAGAGGCGGTCCAACCCTTTTTGAGCAGCAAGCAATAGGTATGGAACTTTTACCAAACCTCATGCGTCAGATGGTCAGATGGGGAGAACGAAAAGGAACAGGGGGGAATAATAAGACTATGGACAAGAATACCTCTAATATTAATAGGGAGAGGGAAGTTTCAGGAAAAGGAAAAGAGGTTGCTGGAGCTTATTTCAAGTAGACAGTGTCGGGGACAACTAGTGAAAAGATGCATCAAGTAAAGTGTTTCAAATGCATGGGTATTAGACATATGACTGCTCAGTGTCCCAACAAAAGAGCCATGACTGTCATGGAAGGAAATAGTGAGGATGGTCAAGAAGAAGTGGTTGAGCTACAAACTTTTCAATAATACTAATAGGAGTACTATGATAATCCTGATGCTGAGACACATGAAGACAAGGGATATGATAAATATTTATCTATTAATGTGTTACGCATGGTCATGACTATATCTCCAGACGTCAGGGACATATAAAGGGAGAACCTATTCCATACACCTTGTCGGGTTCTAGGTAACTTATGTGTTCTTTTCATTTATGGCGGTAGTTGCACTAATGTCATAGTTACTGCATTAGTAAATAGATTGCAACTAATCACTAGTCCATATCCACATCCTTATAAATTACAGTGGCTGAATGAACGGGTAGTCTGCATGTTTTCACAAAGGGCTAAGGTGCCATTCAGCATAGGAGATAGATACAATGATGAAATTGTCTGTGATGTTCTTCCTATGTGCGCCTTTCATATATCACTGGGTAGGCCTTGGTTGTTTGACAGGAAGGTGCTACATGATAAGTTCAAAAAACACTTACATGTTTCAGAAAGATGGTGCACGGATTGTCTTGACTCCTATGTCTCCAACTGAGGTACATACATTCCAAGAATAGATTAGTAAAACTAATGGCTACTCAAAACTTTAGGGCAACAAGCACATACAAACAAGGGATTTCAGTCTAGGAAAAAACCTCTTAGATTTGAGGACAAATCTTTCAAAGGCCTAAGGAGATGATGGGAATCAAACCTCTGGATCCAGCAATGGGAAGCCTATTTAAATAAATGAGCCCAAACATCCACATGTTATCTTTATTTATCTTATAATAATTTTCCTTTACATTATAGCAGGTACATTTTTTTGGTTTTGCAAAAAGACGACCAAGTACAATGGCAATTGGTTTATGATTGGATCACGGTTCATTATGAACCAAATTGAACCTACAAAAACAAGTGGAAAAGACCTTCATTTCATTTGCATTTTATCAAAAAAAGAATCGGCCCTACATTACTCCATGGAGGTGAAAGAAACCAGCCACATATGATGTTTTCATTTGTATTTTTCTTTTGTTAGAAATTGGCCACATAAGTTATTTTTATTTATATTTTCTTTTGTTAAATTTGTCTTATTTAGAGAAACTATAAATACTTGTAAAGTAGGGTTTGTAAGGGACATTTTAAACATTAGAAATCTGATTTTGTGCCTTAGGAGAGCTCTTTCCTCATGCATTTTCACTCTTATCAATTTCACTTTGAAATTGTGGTGAGTTGGCTTAAAGATTATTGTAAGTTATATCAATACTTCTTAAGCTGTTTCCAATTATTGCTAGTGTGTCATATCTAGTGTGTAATTGGATTTGTTTTATTTGTTTTTGTTCTCGCCAAATTAAGGTTCTTCCTATTGCTAGGTTTCACGCCAATTGTGGAAGTTGGATTAAAGCGTTTCTCTTTTATTTGATTGGTATTGAAATTCAATTGAAGCACATCAATTGTACTATGAAGATCCTTATATTAGCAATTGAAATGAGAAGGAATTATTAATGGTAAGACTAACACCTCTAAACCCAAGTTACATACTATAGTAATTAAAAACTTTGTATCCCTAAACTCCATATACATCACAATTTCACATATGAACTATAAGCTTTATTGAAAAGTACATAATTCAAAAAAAGTTACGTAATTAAAGAAAAAACATATGAGAAATGGTGAGAGCAATAAGAAGTAAGTACCCAGCAATGAATGAAAGAAAAATTTGGAAAACTTGCAAAAACTTATATATACATGAGTTGCAATTGTTGATGAAAAATTTACATGTCAAATGATATAAAATTGTTTGCTATTCTATCTCATTCCTTCTCTTACTAAACTATTATGCAAACCGTGGAAATACATTTGTGTATTGTTTAACCAACCTTAGATCTAAAGCAGTAGGAGCTTGTGACTCCTATGTTAGATGGTGTTGAAGAAGTCACGAGGAGGAATTAGACTACAGCCTATAGCAAGTGGTGAAGATTTATCCTGATACATTGTTTACTTACTTAGGCATCTCTTTTGCGGCATAGGTGGCGTAGTGAAGAGATCATTGCTGGAATGATGATGTGATGTAACATAAGGGCTAACTAGTAGAGTTGAGCTACTGACCATCTCATCGGCATTGGATGGGAGCTGTTGGGCTTGTATTTTATATTCTTGTGGTTGAGCCTAGTGATGGGTCATCTAAGCCCTCGATCTTACAACATGTAGGAGGTGACCACTGCTATTGCTAGATGTAAGTATGCTGAGCTTTTGACTCAACCTGTCGTCCCTAATCCTAATTAGCTTGTGGGTTATAGCGTCACCTACTCGTGGTCATGTAAAAACTAAAGACCATGATTAACTAAAGTAACGGTTGTAGATGGTTAGGAGATAAGTAGATCTATTGGAATATATTAGCCGACATAAACAAAATACTATAAAATGAATTAATATCATTTACACAATGCATCACCTAATTAGTGTTACCATTTTACTTACTAGATGAACCACTCGAGTTAGCCACTTATCCTATAAGGTAATATAAGGTGCATGTTGTATTGGCCAATCTTTTTTCATGCAATTTTTCCTCTTAGAAAAAAGCAATGGGAAGTTTACCTCCTCCCAATCGAGCTCGTCGCCAAGGGAAAGGAAGTGTGTCCTTATGTCTACTTTTGATGTTTTTTATTTGGGAAACAATTGGAATAGCCAAAAAACAAGTCAA
>JBBMOL010003571.1:0-15292 GCA_037954665.1 Laguncularia racemosa | reverse complement strand
TTTGCCTTGCTAAAAACCCCGGAAACGGTGTAAAAAAACAAGTTGCCTCAAAACAAGCCGATCGTTTAATTTTTAAAATTTTATAACCAAAAAATCTACTATCGAGCTAGGCAGTATACCTATCAATTATAGTAAATTTAATGGGTTTATTGTTCTCGGGGAAAATTTAGAAAACAAATACTAGTATCCCTTTTCCTACTATCTAATCTAATTTATAAAGGGGAAATTATAAATTTAAATAAACAACTAACAAATCCAAGTAACCCTAGAATTGAATAAAATTATTTTAAAAAAATGTATTAAAAATCACAAAAAAAACCCCCCCTCTTTTCTATCCAAACCCCTTTAAAAATTTTTAAAAATAAGAAATCGTTTTAACGAATCTTTTTACACTTTAAACTGTAGGAATTCTCAAGTAAAATCAATTACTCCCTTGAGTTAACCCAATTCAAATCATGCAAAAGAAAATTTGGAGACTTCCCCCTCACTCCCGGGTTATGCAAGATCTCTTTAAAGTTCATAATTCCAATAAATTGCAAAAATTAATGTTTTCCTACCTTTAGGTAAAACACATAATCTCTCTATTCAAAAAAGATCTTTTTAAATGATAAAACCCCTTTTTCAATCTAAAAAAAAAATCAAACATGCAATCAATTTGCCCGCATAAATCACTTACAAAAACAATAGAATCACATGAATAGAGGGTAAAGATATAAATAATTCATTAATAAATTTAAATATTCCCAACCCTTTAAGTTAAGGTTTCACAAGTAAAAGGGATATAAATAAAATTAAATCCCCCCTTGGGGTTTTCAATAAAAACAATAATCTAAGAAAAAAGTATTGATTCGTTTAAAAAGAATAATCCCTTGTTTGTTTTGTGATCTCCAATGATGCTCAAACAATTCTTCTCATGAAGTTCGTAATAATGCTCCCCCAGGGTTTCTAGAACAAAGCCAAAAGGAAAGAAGTCCTTTTAAAATAAAACAAAGCGTCTATTTATAGTTCTTGTGAAAATAGGGTTCAGCATGGGCGTCAATGCAATCATGCTGACTTTAAAACATGTTATTTTTCACTGCCCAGTTTAGCACAGCCCCCAACATAGTTGTGTTCAGTCCAAGGCTGAAAAACAATTAGCTACTAGTCATTTTTTTCATCTAGCATCGGTGTCTGCAAGGGTTGTGCTGATCTGAAAATCAATTTTCTTCATTTTTCGCCATATTTCACCTCACCTTTGCTCATATCATCCTTAAACCTTTCTTTTATCTCCATTGATGCCTGAAATTAAAATTTAATCATATAAGTACCATTTTCTTCACAAATTACATGAAATACATATAAAATTATAACTAATAAGCACTAGAATTAAGGGTCTTTTAACACTTATCAATGTCCAAGAAGAGGAAAGGTTAAATCATAAAAAGGACGAAAAGTACTCACTTAACTAGTACTTCTAAGGACCAAAAAGATAAAGAAGAGAAAAAAGGGTAAGGAAGTTGTGGTATAAACACCACAAAAGAAACAACACAAGAACCAAGTTAAGGATTTTTTTTTTTTTTTTTTGAGGTGCAAAAGGACATGAGAAGAAGCAATATACCAACTATCACACTTGGTGTGCAAAGAAAGGTATGCTTAACTTTGTTTGTCCTAAGGTTAATTTAACTTCAATACCTAGACATATAGAGTGGATAGATTCTAGTGCAACAACTCACATTAGTGAGTCTATGTAAGGTTGCCTGAGTTGTCACAAGCTTAGTGATGGTAAAAGATATATTTACTTAGCAATGGCAAGTTGGTAGAGGTTGGGGCAATAGGGAACTTTAGATTATTACTTATAATTGGTTATTATCTAGATTTAAGTGAGACATTCATTGTACTATCTTTTAGATGGAATTTAGTCTTTGTTATCACTTTAGACAAATTTGGTTATATTTGTTCATTTAGCACTAGCTAATTTATTCTCTTTCACGATTCAAAATTTGTTCATACCGATTCATTATCATATTGTGATAATCTTTATTTACTTAATACAATTGCCTCTTATATTGAACCTCTACATGTTAATTCAAGAAATTTAAAGCATAAATTAACTAGTGAGAATACATCTTTATGGCACGAGATGAATAAAATGACTTGTGTCTGATAATATTCTAGATCCCCTTAATTTTATAGATTTTGATATTTACATTAATTGTATTAAGGGGAAACAAACAAATGTTAGGAAATTGAATACCAACAAGGCTGCAAAAGTCTTAAAACTAATACATTCAATATATGTAGACTATTCCCCATGGCTTCTTGGAATTGCCAACAATATTTTATAATGTTCATAGATTACTTCTCTAGATATGGTTATTGTTTCTAATCCATGAGAAATCTTAGTTGGTAGGTGTGTTCAAAACTTTTGAAGTTAAAGTAGAAAATCAACTAAGTAAAAGAATTAAAGCTATTATATCAGACCATGGTGGTGAATACTAAGGTAGATATGATGGATTAGGAGAACAACTTCCACAAACATTTGGCAAATTCCTAGAGGAATGTCGTATCATCCTATGGTACTCCATGCTAAGCTTGTCTACAATGAATAGTATTGCTAAAAGATAAAATAAAATTCTTGAGGATATGGTAAGGAGCATGCTTAGTCACTCTACCTTACCATAATCACTTTAGAAGAGGCTTTAAAAAACCACAACATACTTGCTCAATAGAGTACTAACTAAAGCAACTGATAAAACCCCTTATGAGCTTTAGACTAGTAAAAGGCCTAGTTTAAAACATTTACATATTCGGGGATGTCTAGCTAAGGTTAGGCCTTGTAGGTCAAATGAAAAGAAATAGGATCCTAAGACTGTTAGTTGCTATTTTATTAGATACTTTGAAAGATCAAGGGGTTGCAAGTTCCATGATCCCACTATAAAAGGAATTTTTTAGATGATGAAAACTTGACTCTTTAAGGATATTGAGTTTTAGGGGGAATAGGATAGAGTTAAGGATTTTGTCATTGAAGAGGAACAAGTTGATAGTCCTCTAATTGCTATTGATAGTACTTAGGATTAGATTATAATACCTGATGCTATTCACGAAGCAAATCTAGAACAAAACAATGTAAATAAATCCCATGTTCTAGAACAACAAACTCTATAACCTTAAGAACTAGTGTCATTAAAGAGATCCACTAGGGAAAGAAAAAACGCAATTCTAGATGATTATGTTATGTTTCTTCAAGAATATGAGGATGGATGGCATTGGAATGATAAAAGATGATCCAATCAACTTCTAACAAGCTATGGAAAGTTTTGATTCTCAAAAGTAGATAGATGTTATAAATGGGAGATGAAGTCCATGAGGGACAATGATGTATGGAACCTTGTTCCATTACCTTAAAATACGAAACTCATTGGTTACAAATGGATATTTAAAACCAAAAGAGATTTAAAAAGTAATATAATAAGGTATAAGGCATGTCTTTTTGCAAAGGGCTTTACATAGAAAGAAGGCATTGATTACAAACACTTTCTCTTCGGTTTCATCGAAAAACTCTTCTAAGGAAAATAATGGCACTAGTAGCTCACTTGGATCTTGGGTTACATTAGATGGATGTGAAGACAGTGTTTCTCAATGATGACATTAATAAAACGATCTACATGGTGCACCTGAAAACTTTGTTTCATGAGATTCAAAGCAACTGGTGTTCAAGTTAAAGAAATCCATCTATGGTCTCAAGTAGATGCCTTGCCAATGGTATCAAAAGTTTCATCAAATTATTATCTCATTTAGTTTTATGATGAATATAGTTGATGATTGTTTACACCAGAATTTCAATGGGAGCATGTTTATTTTCTTAGTGTTATATGTGGATGACATATTGCTTGCCATAAATGAAGGGCCTATTATACAATACTAAGAAACTTCTATAAAAAAAATTTGAAATGAAAGATCTTTGAAAAGCCTCTTTTGTATTAGGAATCCAAATACATCGAGATCACTCTAGAGGTATTCTTGGGTTATCTCAAAAGAGCTATATTGAGAAAGTGCTCAAATGGTTTAGCATGCAAAACTATAAACTAGGAGATACCCCTGTTGCTAAAGGATACAAATTCAGTCATGATCAATGCCCCAAAAATGACCTTGAAGGAAAAGAAATGGAAGAGGTCCTTCATGCTTTAGAAATAGGAAGTCTTATGTACACTCAAGTTTGTTCACATTCAGATATTGCATACATTGTTGGGGTATTGGGGAGATATTTGAGTAATCTAGGAGTGGATCACTAGAAAGTAGTCAAACGAGTCATGAAGTATTTACAGAAAATAAAAGATTACATGCTCACATACAAGAAATTAAATCAATTGGAGATCATTATTTTTTCTTATTTTGATTTTACTAGGTGCCAAGATAGTCAAAAATCTACATCAAGATATATTTATCTACTTGCTAGAGGAGTGCTTCATGGAAGAGTATTGAGTAGACATTTATAGCTTCTTCTATTATGGCAGAAAAGTTTATAGCATGTTATAAGCCATTTAATCATGGAATATGCTTGGGGAATTTTGTCACAAAGCTATGTGTTGTGGATAATGTTAAAGACCATTAAAGATACATTGTGACAATAAATCAACAACATTCCAACAACAATAGGAGTTCATTGAAGTCAAAGCACATAGACATCAATTTTCTTATTGTGAAAGAAAGAATTTAGAATAAACAAGTGTTTATAAAGCATATAGGAACAAACTCTATGGTTATGGATCTGCTTACTAAGGGATTACCACCTAAGGCTTTTCATGAGCATGCTGCTTATAAGGGTGTTATGTATATTCAAGATGTTTAGTTTTAGTAGGAAATTGTATTTACATTACTTGTGTGTTAAACACATTGGTTTTCATTTTAGACACAGATTATAGTTACAGTAACTACAGTAATAAAGTTATTTTCAATTATAAATTATTTCTGAACTTATATAAGATTGATCTCACTAAGGTATAATTTAGATTCAACTAGAAAAAGGCATGTTGGATCACATCACATATATTTTTCATGCTACACATCCATACATGATCCATGTCATTTAATTATGTCAGTGTATGTGATTTTTTATAGGGTCAATTATGACATATGTAGCGAAACTGGCTTTAATCTTATGCTATTATGATTGATGGACCAAATTGTTTGGAAATGTGTTTGGTTATGAGCAAAATCTATTGAGTATTCATAAGGATTTTACACAATTATAAAGGTCACACATATAACCTAAATAAGAGATTGTTAGGTTTATTTTATAAATAAATTGTATGGGTTTATATGTATTAATAATAATAATAATTGTGTTATAAGGCTATCATATTAAATAAAGTCCAAATAAAAGAGATATAATAAATATATGGATTTTAATGCATTAAAGAAGTATGGGTTAGTATGTATAGGAACCAAAGATATTGTTTCCTATTTTACGATGGGCAAAATTGGAAATAATAAAAGTTAACAAGTAGTTAATGTATGGGTATATATATATATGATCATGGTCCTTAAGTCATAGATGATACTATTCAGTTTTCTTTGACACCTCATTATCAGAAAAGACAAGAGATAAGACACCTTTAAGGGACATTATGTAGACTTGGAAGGCTACACCATCACATCAAAAAAAAGTCTCAAGTCATGCATTCAAGTGCACTTCTGTTTAATGCTTTTATATTTGTACCCTAATTTTGCATACGAATTGTTCCTGGGTCATTTGATGACTACAACAAAATTGTACTTAGGCAATGTTTGCAGTTTTTGCAAACATCACGAATTTTCTTATATCTTAGCAATGTTTATTACACATCATGTGAAATAAATTATTGGCAATGTTTGTAGTCAATACTATAATATCCTATTACATGATTTAATTTGTGATATTATTTTAAAATAAATGTACTAAAAATAAAATTAAAAACCAATGCTAAATTTTCCCACTCCTCTCCCCAAAATTTATTGCTCATCTCACCAAAGAAAAAGTCCCTTTACTAAAGAGAGAGAAAAAAAAAATGAATAACACTATTCACCCTCCCTTTCTCTATCTCTCGTCTCTACCTCTCATCCACTTTTCACCCTCCCTTTATTTATCTCTCTCATGAAGTATTACGAGTCTCTGCTTCTCATCTACCATGGATGAAGTACATACACATCTCTCTCTCTCTCTAAAAAAGACATTTTTTGTAAATTAATTTAACCATTGTTAGTGGCTTTATGTCCCCACTATCAACAAAATTTTAGGAAAGTGGGATGGTTGTAGAGGTGTGCTAAATAAGGAAATCTAGTTTTGTATAGTGTGGAACCAAATGTAGGTTAGGTCTATGCTTGGGTAGAAACTCACAGTTAAATCGACAGTAGAAGGGATTAGAGTTTGAAAGACTTAGGCCTGATTGAAAGCAAAGACCCTAAGCAAGAAGGGACTAGAGTGTGAAAGGGAAGGGAAAGTTAGTCCAACCCTAGATTTGGGTATCCTTGAGCTAGATAAACTTCTCAATATGGTAGTTCAAGTTGGTTAAACCCTAGATTTAGGTTCCATGTTTGTTCATTGGCTTAGCGGTCGTTTGTGAAGGAGGTTATTGACATTAGGAGGTGGGTTGTGTACTTAAGGGCTATAAGGGAAGACTTTTTGGTGTTTCGTGGTTGTCACCAATGCACCTAGTTTCTTGCACTTTGTTGTTGTGGGTTGTGCCTCTATAATATGATGTGACTTGAGGTGGTGGTGGTTGCATGACCTTGGTTGGTTGTCATGCGACTTGCTTTACCCACGCATAACCTCTAGTATGGTCACTTTCTTGGATACTTAGCCAAAAACCACCACAAGGTTTGTTTTTCTCTAGAGTTTAATCCATATGGGATATCATTCATCATGTTTAATTGGTAGACATCCTTGGATGCATAAACTCCTGAATTTAACTAGTTACTATGGACCATTAATTGATTATCTTTTGAGAAATTTATTCTTTTAAAACTTATATAGGAGACTAATAGTAGTTTTGTAGTATCAATACTTAGGTACAATTAGTTGTTTACTTGTTAAGTAGAATGAAGCTCCTAGCATATGATGATTTTAATTGTAGAGCCTGTTGTCTTTTCCATTGTACGTGCAATTTCTCAATGTTCTCTCTTATGTTTTGAATTTCTTGCTTACAATAAGTGTAGATTATTATTCCTCACTCCTCAATGAGATTACCAATTGTTGTGCATAGGTTTCTATGCTTCACTAGTTTTCACCGCTAGCTTAAAAAAGGCTTACATGATCTCTATAAAAAAGGGAGCATCACTTACTAGATAGTAGATTTAGCTTTTCCTTAGTTAAATGGTTTTCCTTGGATCACATATTTGTGGATGGCCTCTTATACAGGGATGAATAACAAACCTTCTTTCTTAAGAGCATCCCTCACGCATTTTCTAAATGAAACTGAACATAGACAAGTTGATCTTGCTTTATGTCAAGGAGATAATCTATATGGTGCATTTTTAGTTAAACTAAGGATTTATTCTAGCAATTAGAGATTTTCTCACGAAAATCCAATTCACAGGTATAAGAGGAAGTAGGATAAACTAGTGGATCGTTCTGCTGTTGCCTTATTGCCAACAATGTGGGGTCCATTTATAGCAAGATGTCCTTGTGATGGTACACATTAAATGCATTACTAGGAAGATATTTGGATCTACTAGATGTAACTGTGGGAATCGGCTGACACTTGCAATGGAACAGATTGAGGCAGCTGGAAGGGGTGTATTGGTATACCTCCTGGGGCATGAAGGAAGAGGCATAGGTTTAGGAATGTTGCAAGAGTATAAAAGTGATCTAAACAATTTGAAAACTGAAGTTAAAAGACTAATAACAATTAGTGCTAACCAAGTTGCCCAATATGAGTTATTGGAATGTGGAAACCTATGTTTGATGAGTTAGGCAACTGTTGATCAAAGAGGAAGGTTATTGATGTCGATAGAGAGGTTGAATCAATCCATTGAAAGGATCAAGGTAAGTAGAAGAATAATGCTTCAAAATGAGGAGTTTGGTGCTTCAATTCAACAAGATGTGCATCTACAATGGCAGTCCCTTCTTGTATTTCCTTTGTAATAACGCTGCTAATTTATACTCGCGTACCTTATGGAAATTTTCTTTACTTCCTCTTTTCATGTTGATAGTTGTGTTATCTGCGTAAAGTTTTTGGTTTGCCAGTGCTTCTCTTAAAAGTTTACAACTTTCTATGCAGATATGCCACGCGTGTAATTCCAATAAGTGCCTTCTTTACTTCAATTCTATGGTAGGTAGATTATATACCAATATGGCACCCATATCTATTGTCAGTTGATCTACCAATTCAAAATATTGATGCAATTGAAGTATAAAATGTTTTTGACTTAATCTTTCATCCTTCTATTCCTTTTTAACTGATAATATGAAGAATGCTGAAATATAATTGATGACAGGATTGTAAGTGTGTTTGTGCTCATTCTGTAATGTGGACATCGTAACGGTTTTAGTTGTAAATGCCCTATCATGTTCTCTTTGTGCTACATTGGAAACTGTGAAGTAGTAAGAAGATCTTGGTATGTAGACAGCATTCAAATCAGCCTATAAAAAGAAGGAAAGGAAATGATAGTAGTTGAATAAAATAATCTTGCTGCTTAGAGATAATTATGTCATATTAGCTTGAGTTGTGATGCCTCATCTATGTTGCTACATTTTAGGATGCATATCACATTAATTAGCTAGAAAAGGTCCATGTTTAGAACCTTTCTGTCAATGTGTATGGTTGCTTTGATTGAAATTACAGCAATTCGATCACTTAATGATGGTTTATCTACTAGATAGACTTGCACTTCCTTGTTACCTTCTTTCTTTTAATTTAAGCTCAAACTCTTGCCCTAGAAGACAACTTTATGAGATTAGTGGTGCTTTTTTAATGTTTTCATCTTGGAATATTGTTGCCATATCAAGACAAGAGATTTACTATAAACACGAGAAACTTGCTGTTCTGATTATCTATACATAGGGAGATCCTAGTGGCAATTGAACATGTATTCTGAGCAGCTACATTCCTTGATTTCTTTTGATGTTCTAATAATTAGTGAAAACCACTCACCAAATATAGAAGTGAGTGATTACCTAAAAAGATACAAACGGAATTAGGCTCTGCATTTTTTGTCTTACATGTTCGGTAACACTACTTACTTGCACATTTCAATAGCATTTATCTAGATGTTGAAAGCCTTAAGTACAGGGAAGATCTTTTACATTTTTCTATCTTTTATTCTTTCATGCATCTCTTTCCCTTATTATTTGTTAACTGAATATTTCAGTGCCAATAGCAACATTTCCGATGGCTGTTCTGTGCGGCACGGATAAACTAAGGTGTTCTTGAACATGTTGCTCGTCAGTATTGGAGTGATCATTTCCTCATATAGAAATTCATTTTAATGTAATTGGTACAGTTTACCAAGTTACGGGCATTTTTGCTAAGGCGCTTAGGCTGATTTTAACCCAAGTCCTCTTACAAAAGAAGGGCTTGACTTTAAATCCTATCACCAGCTTATATTGTATTGCTCCTTGCAAGTATTTACCATGCTTCTCACTGGGTACCATTCTGTTTTCAGTAAAATTGATTGATTATACATTTTCTGGAAGATATAGATCTGATAGAAAGTGGAAAAGCAATGTTGGTTAACTTTTTCAATTCTATATTTTATTTTCCAGAACGCTCTTAATTGAGAGTTTCCATGCCTTGCAAGTTTATTTACTCATTTTTATATAAGAAGAGCTTGATTGTGGTGTGCGCACTTGTGCACTATTTAATATCCATGTCTCCATTATGGCCTGTCAACAGTATTAAAAAGAAAAAACTACAATTTAGCTCAATATAAATGAAAATGAACATTGTTGTGATATGATTTATGAGTTATTATCATGAATAAAGAACATATTCCCTGAATATCTTGTTTTTTTTTGGTCCTTTTAGTTACTGCCAACATTTTTTTATTTCCCTTTGATCCTTGGTATATGCTGGAGAAGCTCGATATGGAAGTCTCACAAATACATTTGAACTTCTGGATCCTTTTCTCCAATGCTCTTTGCACTTTAGCCTTGAACTTCTCAATCTTTTTGGTTATTGGTCGCATTGGTGTTGTTACCATTCGAGTTGCCGGCGTTTTGAAAGATTAGATATTGAAGATAAAGAAGAGTACCTTATAGGTACTTGGCTTGGGAACAATAGTGTTGAGGTAAGCAACTTCTTGGCTGCATGCATTGTCATGCTCTTTATATGGAAAATATTTGTATCAGTACCAAGGAATTAGTCAAAGGGCTTAGAAAAACTTTGTCCCTTCTTATGAGATAATTGAATTAGAATCATGCTACAAAAAATGGTTAAAATAGTTTTATGAGATTGGTGCCTTTACTTTGATTTAAAAAAAAAAAAAAAAAAAAAAAAGAGGGTCCTAAAGATAATTCATCTACTCCTTTCTTGCCACAGAGGCTACTTGCTACAATGTAAACCACTGATATGTTTGGATGATTTATGGTAAGATACTAAAGAACTTCTTGTTCATGGAGTAGATGTTTGGTCTTCTTGTTTTGTGAATTGATTGCTTTTTCTCCATGTATCTTTAGCTATGTGATCTTATTATTACTTTAGCTTCATATATCCTGAAAATCTAATTCCAATCTCAAAGTTGCTAGCTTTTGGTCCTATAATGCTTAATTTATGACTATATGAGCTTGTCCTTTGTGTAGTGGTTATATTGGAGCAGTTAGAGAAATTTAGCAATAGAGTGAGATTGGAAAAGTAAAATTCGATGATATTATTGTAGCATGTGGCAAGTTCTACTCATCACCTATTAGTTTATATACATTTTTTTTTATCATGCTATGTTAAAAGCTCGTTTCTATTCTAAAATAGCTTATAGTTTTGCATTTAGCAATTTGGGATTTCAACATGGATTTCAATGATTGAGGTGTGGCAATCTATTAGGAAAGTTCGAACTGATCTTACATGAATGGTCATGAGTGAAAGATATGTGATGATGGACAATAATGAGGCTAGACATGTGACTTTTTAAGTTTTACCCTATATTGTCAATACATAGGAAGCTTCAAAATCTATGAGTCTTTCTAATGATTTTGAGTTTTTAAGCCTCATCAAATTGTTCATGTATGTTCCTTTTATACATAAACAATTTCTCTATAAAATGTATATTTTTGAACAAGACTTTTCATGAGTAGGTAAATGTAAATGATTTTACATGTATAGATTTATATAGGGATGGTGGAAATTAGGATTAGAATTAATTTTAAATGTAATGTAACATAGCAAGATAAGGAAGAAAATGCAAGGGATCAATGTTGTGGTATGTCATTGTGGTGTTGTAAGATAAGTAAATATTATAATTAATCCATAAGTCATAACACATCAAAGTGGTTGGCATTATATTTACATTAATTAAAGCGTATATATTATTATAACTCATCATCTATGAATGTTACTATTTAAGTATTCCTTTGAAGTACTTTTAACTAAATTTATTGACCATTTAAACTATTTATATAATATAATTGGAAATAATTAATAATACTTGATTGAACATAGTATATAGATGATTGCAAGCTAGTGCATATTCCAATTATATTATAAAGATGCTGCTAATTAGGAAGGAGAACAAGGAGTGCACTTATGCTAATTCTAGTGGAACTATAGAGGAAGGGAGGAATTGGATTTGGTAATGGTATTGCTGCATCTAGCTTGAACTTTACTGGTGGTGATAGACACTTAAGTGGAGGTGGAATATTCAAGGTAAGGGCTATTTACCAAAGTTGTCTCGAGAAACTGAAGGAGTGAAGAAGGTTGAGTTTCTAATGGAATGGTTTCTCCCTCGTGCGATAAGTGGCTTCTTGCTAGACTACAGAATTAGTGCACTTTCTCTACATCATGTGCTCTCCATACCCTTACCAAATTTTGTCACCTCATAGGCATAGTTCTAAACATGTGTGGTCTTATACTCATAACCTCCACGAATCACCTCCTCTAAAGCCATTCTTTTCAATTCACCAATTTTGTTTAAAACATCAGTCAATGCGATCATTAACACATGCATTTTGGTTTGGTCATATAGTGGAAAAGCTACCTATGGGATGATGAAAGACATGATTGAAAATCCAAAGAAGTGGGAAGGCTAAAAGGTACTTTTTGTACATACAAGTGGGCGCTTTGGTCTATATGATAAGGTTGATCAGATGGTCTCATTGGTTGGAAATTGGCATCAGACGGACGTACATGAATCAATCCCTAGGAAAGATGGCATTGGGAAGATGTTCTAGACCAAAATAGTTAGAAAATGAGTCCTAGTAGTAAGCTTGTTATGGTGGACAACATATTTGTAAGATAAAGTTCCATGAAAATGTTTAATCTTATTGAATGTTTTGATCAATAAGAGACTTCTTGTGGTTTAATGCATGCAGCATGGACCGCTAGAGAAATGTTTCTTCACAACACACAAGTTTCTCAATAGTTTCTCATGATTTCAAGGAATTGGTGAAAATGTCTCTAGTCCTTGATGAAAATGTCTCTAGTGCAATTTTATGAAAAACTTCCTTGTTATCTCTAGTAAATAAAGAAATAATCTTGTAATTTAGACTTTGTATGAAGAGCTATGACTTGACTTGTTACTATCCAAGCCTTGCTACTTACACTACTCATCTTGTTGAATTTTACTATACTTATTTTCGATTTTTTTAGTTCAGTTTGATTTGATTTGTGTTTTAGAATTAAATGATATCTTGACAAGATTTTATTAAGTAATTTTTTTTGAAAAAAAAATTATAATTTGTGTTGATGTGAAAGCATTATGTTATTTGATGTAATTTATGTGAGAAATATATGTTGAAAGATGTTTATGGTGTTTTAGAGTATTTAATTGTGCATAAATTAAATAGGTATATGTTGACAAATATAAGAGTTTTGAAAGCAGATCGAATTCTACGTCACTACAATTGTCTCGTTTAAATGTTGTAAATTTAGCTAAACAGTGACATTTTAATGTGACCAATACACTTTTTACCACAATTTGGCGGCGCTAATAAAATATAATTTGTGATGTTTAAATGACATATATAAAAATTATCTATTATGCTAAAATGTCACTAATATAGTAATTCTTTTACACTTTTAAAGGAAAGAAATATATATAATTATAAATTAGCAATATTTGAACATTGCTAGTAGGTTAACTTAAACAGCATTTGAACATCACAAATAGTTTAACTTACTCAACATTTAAATGTTGCAAATGTTATTCTTTTACCGCGCTTATAATCTTGTTTAATTTATATAATTGTGATTTTACTACGTTTAAACATCGCATATAAACGTAAACTTTGCAAATCTTACTCTTTTACTAAATTTAAATATTACAAATGTTACTCATTTTCTATGCTTTTGGTGTTAATTAATTTATTTAATTGTGGTTTTACTATATTTAAACGTTACGTATAAATTATTTTTAGTTATGTTTAAATGTCATGCAATATAAGACATTTGGTTACACGCATGCACACGCGTGGGTGGGGGGGTGGGGGGCTCAATTGTGAGTTCGAATCGTGGGGGAAGCAGATCTGCATTTTGTTTTTTTTTTCTCCCTAGGCCACATGTCAACAGCTGATTAGACAACGCAGGGGCACGCACAGAGCGCGTGTTCATCCCCTACCTCTATCCGAGATCGGCGCCAACGCGGAAAAAACCCAAATCTGACCGTTTTGATTCAATTTTTTGCACAAATCCACTAGATTTTTAACCCAAATGAGATAAACATCATCCAATTAGAATCAAATCACAACAAAATTGAAGATTTACTTGAATCAAACCCAAATTAGAAAAGATTTCAACCATTAATCCGATTCGTCCCAATTAGAGGAAATTTGAGCTTATCCAACTCGATTGTCAACGCCTATAAATAGAGCACAATGTAAGGAAGCCAAAGCACGGATCAAAAGAAAGAAAAGAGGGAAAATAGGAAAGTTTGAAGCCTTGTTGGAGTTCCTCTAAGCCGTAACTGCCGACCAAGCACGAAACCACCACCTGGAGGCGTTTATGAAGAAATCCACCGCCACTAGTAACTTCCTTACCCCCTAAAAGCTAGGAAACCTCCTTTAAATGCTTAAAAAAATCACCAAAGCACTACCGTCGAAGGACCTCCAACTACTACTTGATTCGACCCAATTCAACCCGATCCAACTCGATTGACCCACAAACCACGCTCAGACCCAAGTAAGTCGGATTTTTCAGTTTTTTTATTTTATTTTATTTATTGTGTTTTATTTTTTTGTTTTTTTATTTATTTATAATTCAAAAATAGGAGAAAATAAAAATAATAGTAGGAAAAATGTTAGAATTTTTGTTAGTTTTTTTATGTTTAGTTTGATAAAATTTAAAATAAAATAAAATATATATATTAGAAAATAAAAAATAATAAAATAAAAAAAGAATGTTTAAAAAATATTTAAAAAATGAAGATAATACAAAAAAATAATAAAATAATAAATAATAGAAAAATAAATAAATAGATAATAAACAATGAAAAAATAATAAATAATAAATAATAATAAAAATAGTAAAAAATAAAGAATAAAAATAAATAGTAGGATTAAATAGGAATATAAAAATAATGAATTATTTTTATCACTTAGAAAAAAAAATTTAAAAATAAATCCAAAATTGGTTTTTCTTAAATCAAAATTTTTTCAAAAAGTAAAATAATAAAGCTTAGGTTTAGATTTTTCCAAAATATTGAAAATGGTAAAAAATGTAAACCCGAGGTATTTCCATAATTAAAATTAACAAACCCACTAAATTTTTTATAAAAAGCGAACTAAGGCTTGTTTGATCCTGAATAGTACGTATGTAGGTACCCTTATGAGATAACTCTAAAAAAGAAATAAAAAAATCATTATCTAAATTATTATAATTTGTTTTACATGTATCCAAAATAATAAAAAAAACAGCAAAAAAAAGAGAGAATAAAAATAACAAAAAAGATATTAGAATATGGCCAAAATTTCATAAATATAGAGTAGTAACTTTAAGGTTTTAATAGGTTAGCTATCGAGTCGAGAATCTTTGGTTTTACTTTCTTCCTTTTTCATTTACCAAAAACAAAAAGAGGAGATTTCGTCGACTAGTTATCCAAATTAGAATTAATCCACTCAATTAGTTCTAATTCAATAATTTTTCCAACCTCAGTTAAGTGGCGACTCCAAATAAAATTCCTAATTCAATTC
>JBBMOL010003570.1:0-15294 GCA_037954665.1 Laguncularia racemosa | reverse complement strand
CTCACCCATATCCTTCATATAAAGTTTTTTCAAGAGGAATTGTTTTACCTCATATAGCAAACCCTTAATTGGTTGCAAGCAAAATGTCATCTACATATAGTATAAGAAAACAAATTTTACTCCCACTAACCTTCTAGTATGTATATATTGATCCATAATATTCTCTTCAAAACCAAATAAAGTGATGACATCATAGAATTTCAAATACCATTGGTGGAGGCTTATTTAATCCATATATAGATTTATTAAGCTTATAAACCAAATGCTCATCATAGTAGTGGAATTCTTCAGGTTGTTTCATGTAAACCTCTTCCTCTACATTACCATTAAGGAAGGTCATTTTCGCATCCATTTAATGTAACTCCAAATCAAATGTGCAACCAATGCCATAATTACATGAAAAGAATTTTTTCTTAAATACTAGAGAAAATGTCTCTATTTATTCAATTCCTTCCCTCTAAGTGAATCCTTTAGTAATGAGTCTCACTTTATGTCTCTTATGTTGCCTTGTGAGTCCTTCTTTGTTTTAAAGACCCTTTTGCTTCTAACGGCTTTTACACCATCAAGCAACTGATAAGACTCCAGACTCTATTAGATGCTATTAAATCCACCTCTTCATTTTATAGCACTATGCCACATAGTTTGAATCTTCATAACTTATGGCCCGTGAAAATGTCTTAAGATCATTTTCAGCTCCAACATTGTAGTCAAACTCTTGCAAATACACAATATAGTCACTATAAATGGTTAATTTCCTTACTTTAGTAGATCTTTTTAATGATGCATCAACATTCTCTTGAGAAATAGGATCATGTTGTTTAGCCAGTTGTTCAACAGCTTCGAACATTTTTTGAACTTCAACATCTACTAGATCAAGATCAGCAAATTATGGTACCTGACTAGTTCTTCAACATGCATTTATGTTAAGGGCATGTTATTAACAACAATGATCAGCCCGTTACTTGAAGTAGCACATTGAGCATCTGTATAACCTTTCTCAGAACCAAGGCCTTGAGATCGATCACTTCCACTAATCAAGTCATTCTCAAGAAATTTTGCATTTTTGGATCCCCACGAACCTAGTGCTATGAGATGGACAATAAAATTTATATCCCTTAGACTTTTCGACATATCTAATGAAATATCTACTAATAGTCCTTAGTTCTAACTTCTTCTCATATGGATTGTAAACTCTTACTTCAAACGGACATCCCCAAATGCGTACATGTCACAAACTTGGTTTCTATCCTTTGAAATAACTCAAACGGTGTCCTTTTGACAACCTTGGTTGGAACTCAATTCAATATGTACACAATCGTTTTAAGAGATTCAGTCCATAATGAGTCAAGAAGCTTGGAGCTTGCAAGTATGCTTCACACTATGTCCAATAATGTTCAATTTCTCCTTTCAACTACTCTATTCTAATTTGGAGAACTAAGTAAACTGTACTGGGCAACAACCTCATTCTCTTATAGAAACCTCACAAATGGACCAATTACTTGTCCACTCTCTATGTATCTACTATAGTACTTTCTGCCTCTATCGGATCTCATATTTTAATTTATTTTCCACATTTTTTCTCTAACTTTAGCTTTAAACACTTTAAAGGCATCTAGCGCTTCATTCTTATTGTTAAGCAAGTAGAGATACATGTACCGTAAGTAATCATCTATTAAAGAGACAAAATACCTATTACAATACTTATTTATGTCTAGACTACAAATGTTAGTGTGTATGATTTTCAATAATTTAGAATTCCTCTCAGCACCCTTCTTTTACTTGTTTGTTTGTTTTCCTTTAATACAACTTATACAAGTCTTAAAGTCAGTGAAATCTAAAATACTAAGTATCCCATCATTCACCAACCTTTTAATTCTATCATTGGAGATATGTCCTAATCTCCAATGCCACAACATAGAGGATTTTTCATTCACGACACATTGTTTAGTGTCAACCTTTTCATCATGCATAATAGCATGGTTATCATCATTTCGTAAATTAAGTAGAAAAAAAACCATCAAACAAAGTACCATATCCAATAAAATTAGATTTATAAAATAAATTAAATCCATAGTATGAAAAATCAAAGGAATAACCATCTAATACAAGTTTGGAAATTGAAATTAAATTCCTAGAATAATCAAGGATATAAAATGTCTTTTTCAAATTCAAATGTAACCACTACTTAAAACTAAGTTACACTTCCCAATAGCCTCCACATGTAAGGAACATCTTATTGCCTAAATTAGATACTATGCTCACTTCTCACCAGCTTTCGTAGGTCTTTTAAACCTTGCAATGAATTGGCCACATGGATTGTAAAACTAAAACCAATCCACCATGTTTTTTTGATTAACGTCAATCATATTTGATTCATAATAAATAAGTGAAATTTAAGTACCTTTCTTATCAAGCCACTACATGAACTCGAAGTATTGTTTCTTCATGTGTCCCTTCTTTTTATAGAAGAAGCACATAACCTCCTTCTTTATGTCCTTTACAAAGAGATTTTCCCTTTTCCTTTGTCTTTAGCCTAATCCATCCTTTTGCCCTTTCCATAAGTAGTCACCCTTTCCTTTTCCTTTTCCTCCATAAGTATTCTGCTCTCTTCCTGAACACATATGATCAACAACTTATCGATTGACCATTTATCCTTATGCGTGTTGTAAGGTATCTTAAGTGGGCCATACTCTTGAGGTAAAGTGCAAAGAATGTAGTGACCCAGGAAGATATTTGACAACTCAACTTCTAATGCCTTTAATTGGGTTGTAATGTCCCTTATATGCATAATATGATCACACATACCCTTAATGCCGTGAGCCTTAAAGTCAAAAGCTTTATAATTAGGTACTAGCCATTGCCTTGTCTAAAGTTGGCAAATTGCTCATCAATGGCTTTTTAGTAGATCTTAAACCTTTTAATATTTCTTGATAGAGCCCCTTATGATAGTAGAAATTTTAATCTTTATGAACATAATTGATAAACGATTATATTGCTCCCATTTTTCATAAAGACTTATTACACATAGAATGCCAGTTTCGATTATTGTAGGTGGCTCCAATTTTCTTATAACATAATCAATGTCCATCTATCCTAAATGAAGAGAACTCTCTCCTTCCAAAACTTATAGTTATCCCCTTTAAGTTTAGGAACATTACATCTCATATCAAAAAAATTGATAGGTTGAATTGCTACAATAATTAAACATATATGTTTATGTTACAATTTTTTTTTAAGTTAATTAAGATAAGTCATGTTTTACCAATGTAAAATCATGCTAAAATATGAATCTAGTGACATAAAATTGCATATAAGCTAAAGTTCTAATTCAATTAGATTTATCTAAAGTCTTACGATAAAACTATCAAATCATGTTCCTTTTCGTAATCCATGTGGTAAATTAGAAAATATAATTCGATATTTTATCCTAATTAATCATACACAACATAATAAAAATTCCTATATGATAAGATCTATTATATTGCATATAATTAATCACAACTAATGTTTATTTCTACATGTAACTCTATCATCGTTAATATATATGCAATTTTAATTAATTAAAGATGCGGTGGTTACTTCTTAATTAATTGAAATTATATGGATCACTTAAACATTAACTAAATCTTTAGCTCAATTATTGCATAAAAACAT
Source organism: Laguncularia racemosa (assembly GCA_037954665.1). Lineage (NCBI taxonomy): Eukaryota > Viridiplantae > Streptophyta > Magnoliopsida > Myrtales > Combretaceae > Laguncularia > Laguncularia racemosa. Next base: position 11,640 of record JBBMOL010003570.1, on the reverse strand, counting down.
AAGCAATATCCTATGAACTCAATTCTATCATATTTAAATATAATCTAATCAACATTTCATGTATAATGATAAACCATAAAATTATACATATAAACAATAGTAATATAAGCACACATCATTAATATTAAATTCATAAAGAGCCCATAAGAATTAATTTACTTTAATAATCAATACAAACCAATTTTAATATGTAAAATTATTTACTAAATGTTATCTCCATAATTAACAATAAATAATATAGACACACTAAAATTATAAAGGTTTAATTATCACCAAATGTCAAGAATCCTAGTTTAAAGCCCATCTGTCTCTAGGATGTACCACTGCATCAACATAGCTAGAGACTTTCAAAAGCCAAATCCAATGCAACCCATTATATTTATAATAAAATGGTCGAAAGAGTTAGCGAAAAAAGGCTTAGCCCAATTAGCTAAGCCCAAAGCCAATTCACACATAGGACAAGCACATCTCAAGTTCAAATATCAAAACGGGCACTTTCTACGCATTCTTTTCTTTCAATTGCGCGCATGCAATGCACACTTGGGTGCTAGGCATGTGACCGTGCATCTACTAAGAAGACTGAGTTTAGCTCAATTTGTCAAACAACATATAGTGAGCCAAAAGTCTTCGGTTCTAGTTGTACATTCCAACCCTTTTTTTTTTCAACCGACTTAACTTTCAAGATGACTTAAATTTAAGTCGTCTTCAACCTTCAATCGGGTCACTATGACCCAATTTTGACCCACATTTTTTTTTTGCCAATTTTGACCATAAATTCAACGTTTTAAAGCTTAGAATGCATGGAGTTTGATTTCCTATCAATTCGAATCTTACTAGGACTAAAAAAAAAACATCAAATTTAAACCAACCCAAAACAGAGCAAGGTAAGGTATTAACATAAAAGGAGCTCTAATACAAATGTTAGACATTCATGTATATTTCAATTATATTCAACACACCCAATGACATGTAAGAAATAGAAGAAGAAGCAAAAATTAGATTATGTACATAACTCCAACCATTGTTAAACAAACGTATTAGATTTTATTCGATTTTGACTGGTACTTCTAAACCCTTGACTCGCTCGAATTGATTGTGTATTTTTTAAAGTGAGTGAGTGAGATTAGAAAACCTCACTGAAAGATCACATCTCTTATATATCTCTACCCATCACAGATCTCAAAATGTGATCTAAGTTTAGATGCAAGATTTTCTCACACGGATGTAGGTTAACTTATACTTTAACAGGGCCCACTTTTCGAACTGATTTCCTGATAAAACAGCATAACATCTGAGGGGTGTAACCAAATAGGAAATTCCAACACAAAACACATACATCTCTTACCATAAATTCTATAAAGATCTCCCCTTTCGCCATTACAATCTCCTATAAGCTATCAAATTCTCCAAATGTGAAAAATGTATGCTCATAACCACTCTAATTAAAGGTCTAGCCACTCTAGCATGCTCCAAAATCTCTCCTTTACTATGCATTCCCATCTCCAAAATTGTGACATTGGCATTTCTAGGCATCCCCAATTTCATTATTCCAATTCCTAGCACTTTGAAACCCCATTTAGAAATCCTAAGAATCATTGCTATCACTCCCTAGATGACACCATCGGAGGAAAATCCTAGGGGTTAAAAAACATTCATAGAGTCGGGGCTAGTGCATCAAAAAAATTCCCACATATGAATTTTCCAAGAAGATGATATTTAGACCCTTTGGGTTTGAAAAAACTACATCGTGACAATAAGTAGGAAAATTCATTAAAACATATTAAGGTAGATTCCCCCTACATTTAATAAGGGGTTGGGTTACCTTTTTGGGGTTGACTAATATGCCATCAACTTTCGTGAAAAATGAGCCCACAAGTTTTTAAGATCATTCATATTTTTAGTTTCCCAAAAGGGTGAAATTTTAAAAAAAAACCTATTTTAAACAAACCCGAAGAGAAATTTTTTTTCCCCCTAAGAAAATTTTTTTTAAAAGGCCACTTAGGAAAGGGGGAACTTTATTAAAAACTTTGAAAGAGGTGCCTTTTTGAAAAAAAACCAAAAGGGAAAAAACCTAGGTTTTCCCGTTAGGTCCCCCAAAAGGATTGGAAGGGGGCCCGAGAAAAAAAAAAGGACAAAATTCGGGGGGGCTTAAACCAAAAGGGGCCCATGTGTTAAAAGGGATTTTCCATGGCCCTTTGCCATTTTTTCCATGGGAAAAAATTCTTTAAGAGGCTTTAGTACAAAAAAATTTAATGGCCCCAATAAACAAATTGCATTAAAAAGGGGGAATTTGGGTTTACCAAAAGTGCATCTAAAGCATTCATGGAAAAATCAAGAAGGGGAAATGGTTGAAACACCATGTTTGGGGTTATTTAAAATTTCCCCTTCCAAGTGTTTGAGGTTGCTTTGTAATACACCCTGGCATAGGAATAAGTGGAATCCCTTAGAAAAAGGAGGGACACCCCCTATAGCTTTTTTTTAGTGAGAAACTGAATGAAGTAAAACAGGGGGGTATTTTCCCTATGAAAAAGAATTTTATGCATTTGGGTGAAAAGGTTTTAAAAAAACATTGGAGACATTATTTACTACCAAAATTGAATTTTTGTTGTATAGCGATCACTGGGCCTTAAATATCTCAATTTACTAAAGAAACTTAAGCTAAACATGCCAAGTGGATTCAATTTTTGGGAAAAAGTACTCATTTGTCTTAAAATATAAAGCTAGACTGGGGAAAAAAACTTGTTGATGGGGTTTTTAAAAATCGCATGCACCTACTAGTAAGTAACTTTAAATTGTGGAGGGTTTTTGGTTTTTAAAAAAAAGAAGGGGCAAAGGAAAATTGCTTAATTTTTGGGAAAACCCCGAAAAAAGGCCCAATGGTCCCGTTAGGACATTATGGAATTTTGTCCTTAGGGATGGTTTTTCTTGTTTAGGGGGTGATAGGGTTATGTGTTCCAAAAACTTTTTTTGAGGGATTTTTTTTATCTAAGGAAATTTCATGCCGGAGGTGTCGTTGGTCACTTTGGGAGAGACAAAACCTTTGGGGCCCTGGTTGAGAATAGATTTTATTTTGGGCCCAAAACATTTAAAAGGGAAGTGGCTAAGATTGTGAGGCAGTGTCATACCCTTTTCAACTTTTCCCAAACATAGGAAACAAAAAACAAGTCTTTATACAAACCTTTTTAAAACCCGCTCCACATTTTTACTTTGGGAAAACATTAGCATGGACTTTGTATTAGGTTTTTCCTATGACTCTTAAAGGGAAAAATGATTGGGAAATTTTTTCCGTTTTTTTTTTTTTTTTTTTTAAAGATGGCCCCATTTTATATCATGTAGGGAAAACTATAGATGCCCCTCATATAGCCAAATTATTCTTTAGTTAGGTTGTTAGGTTTTCAAACGGGTTACCTAAAAAACCATAGGTCCCAAAAAGGGGTTTTCAAATTTGTTTTAAATTTCTTTTGGAAGACATTATGGAAAAAAGCTAGGTTTTCAAGTTTCAGTTTCCTTTTTTCCTTTTCAACCCCCCCCAAAATAAAAGGGTTTAAAATAAAGCATTAATAGGATTTAGGGGGAATTTACTAAGGTGCTAGTTGGGACCATGTTCTACTTAGGAAACACATCCATCCTATGGTAAAATTTTCTTTATAATAGTTTAGTAAAAAAAAATTCCAAACTCAATTAAGCCCCCTTTGAATTTGACTAGGCTAAAAACCCAAATGCCCATTGATCTTAACCCCACCCCCCATTAACATCTAGACCTCTTAAGCTTACTGAATCTTTTTGCCACCCATATTCATAACCTACATGGGGAAAAATTAGAAAAAAAAATTAACTTAAGAAAATGAATTGTATAATTTTTGATCCCAGATTTTCATTGTAAGTATTAGGAATTTAAAAAAAAGGGAGATTTGGTGATTGTGGGGTTTTAGGCCAAAGGGGTTTCCATGTGGTTTTTTTAAAAAAGAAATTAAATGCTAAAGGCATGAGACCTTTCAAAAAGGTTTAAAGAAAATCTGCAAAACTTTTTTTTTTAGAGCTAAAACCCCCAAATATAGGTATTAGTAATATTTTCAAAGTTTTAGGGTCTCTTACCTTACTGAAAAAACCTCATTTTTTGCCCTTTGGAATCCCCAAAAATACTCAATAATAGTTAATTTTTTTTAATTTTTTTTCCCAAATTTTTTTTAATTTTTCTCTAATTTAAACCCAAAAAAAAATAAAAAAAAATTCAAAAAAATAAAAATAAATAGGAAAAAACCCTCAAAAATTTTTAAAAAAGATTTTAGAAAAGGAAAAAAAATAATGAACAATTTTTACAAATTTTTTTAAATTTCAAAAAAATGGAAAAAAATTGGGAAAACGCATATGTACAATTTTCGATGTAAATAAAATCGGGAAATTGGGCCAGCTCAGTTGGCCCCGTGTTGCGCAAAGGGAACATGGGGTAGGCGGGGGGTCCCGAGTTTTGAATTTTTCCCCCGAGCCCCTGGGTGCAATTTTTTTTGGGGCCTTTTTTTTTGCCTGGAGCTGCCACGGGAGCAGCGTGCCATTTTGGCCCCAAGGAAAATCAAAGCGAGTTTTTTTCGTGATCGCTTCCCCCACCCGGACAAAAAGCGAGAAGGAAAACCGAAGCAAGTCCGACGAAGGTGGAATCGATCATTTTTTTTTTAAAAACTTTTTTTTTACTGTCAAGATAAAGCCAAATCTATAAGATAAAACAAAAAAAAACAAAAGATCAACATCAAATCGGCCCCGGGGTAAAAACAAATCTAAAAACGGAAAAAAATTCGGAATTTTTCCAAAATTTGGCCAATTCGAGCTTATCCAAGAGGGTTTTTTTCCGGACGCCTAAAAAAAGAGGAGGAGGAGGGGAAGGGCCCAAAAAATGAATCAAACTAAGAGAAAGTGAGGAAAGAGTTCAAATCGGGAAAAACAATTTTGGAGGAGACCCAAAATCGCGACCCCCCCGATCGGGGGGTTAACCACCACCGGAATGCCGTAAACGAGCCTTTCCCCCCCCTGCCGGTCCGCCGATCCCTACCCGACCCGATTCGACCCGACCCCCCCGCATTTGACCCGGACCAAAGGGAAGTCGGATTTTCTTTTTTTTTTTTAAATTTTTTTTTTTATTTAATTTTTCACCAAACCAACTTAAGGTTTTCAGAAAAGCGAACTACGACTTGTTTGATCCTGAGTAGCAGGTACGTAGGCACCCATTCGGGTCAACCCATAAAATGAATGAAAAATCATTTTCTTAAAATAATTCAAAAACATAATAAAAAAGTAACAGAAACACAATGAAACACATTTCTAAAGAGGAACAATTTTAGGAGATTAGGTGGTAACCGTAAAGGTTTTAATAGGTTAGCCTTTGGACTTAGAAACTCTGGTTTTCCTTTTCCTCTTTTCACAAAAACGAGAGGAGGAAATAACAAGACTAGTAGTCCAAATTAAGACTAATCCGCTCCTTTAGTCTTAATTCAATTTTTCCCAACAACAGTTGGGTGGCGACTCCAAAATCAAACGAAATTCCTAACTCAAGTCGAGGATCTATATTAGATGAGCATAGGGTCTAGTTTAGATCGGATTAGGAATGGGAATTCAAAAATTAGACTCGACAAGATGGCGACTCCACTGGAGACCCATGCCAGTAGGCTAACCACCTGAATCTCTTCGAATTGTTATCTTTAAGAAATTTTGTTTCATTTATTACTCTGTTGCTAACCTTTCAGGGATTAGTTAGATTTTTTGTTTCTTTACTGTGGGGTTTACATGCATGTACCTGTGTGAGTAGATGCGGTCGAACCCGGACCGTCCTAGAAACTTAAGACGGGGAGCCATTGTGTAGGTTTCGGGCGAAGTGAGTTGATTCACCATTCGGGATCGATTAGGCTACCCCACCCTATGCTTCGATATGGCTTAAGATCCATTTCTTCGAGAATGCGGAAGGCCATAGAGCTCGGGAACCAGTTAGAACCAACCTACTTGCATACATAACATCATAAGAGGGGTTGACAATTGGATGACAATGTAATGGTTTGTTATTTCGTCCTTGGAGTTTCAGGACTATTTCCCTGTAACATTTTCATAGTTCTGTTTGTAACTAGGCTACTTCTTATTGTAATAGATGGCTAGCAATGCAGTCGATCGCCTCCTCCGCAAGGAGATTCGGTGTACAAACCTTGGACCCAAAATTGGTACTAGACCATTGGTTTACCTTATACAACCCAGAGGAGCAGGCCTTCATTCAGCAGAAGATCGGCCCCATCCTCTCACTGACAAAGATAGAGGTGAATTTGCTTTAGTCCGAGCCATGCTCAAATTATGGGAAATCGAGCCCACTGCTTTCTTTATCGGGCTGCATGAGATTAACCCAGAGACAGAAATCTACCTGGAGCAGGTCAAGGCCCGCATGGAAGTATACTTCGAAGCTGCAGATTATAAGAAAGATATCTGGAATGGACGCTTCAAGGAATCCGACCAAAGAAACAAGGCCTTAGAAGCACAATTGGAGAAATGCCAAGCTAAAGTCAAGGAATTGGAAGCCGTCATCAGTAGGAAGTCTGAGCCTCCACAACAGAAAACTAAAAGAACTAGGAAGGAGATCTTTATTTGTAATATTTCATTTTGAACTCCAGATTTTTTAATATTAATAAAAGTGAAGTTTCAATATTACATTGTCAATCAGTTGTCAACCCTTTTACTTTTTAGCATCCGCATGACACATGCATATCATTCTGCATTCATTACCCTAAAAAAACAAATGCGCGTCAGGTATCAAAATAGCTTCCAAGCAACCGAACCCTCCTAAAGCCTAGTTCTCATGTGCTCAAGAGCAAAAATGGCCAACAGCAGTGACAATCACAACAACACCAATGCTGAAGCTGCCTCAGACTCTAGGATTATGTCCCTAGAACAAATGGTCCAACAATTGGCTGCCCAGGTTCATCTCTTAACTGAAAGCATCGGCCTCCTGCGCAACACTCAGCCAACCCAAGAAGAGTATTCAGGGGCCAAAAAGGAAAAGCAGTGGAGGGACAACCTCCGGAATATGAGGAGATTCAATTCCCACCTTAACCCGGCTTTTGAATATAAGCCAAAGGTCAACCCGGGGCCAACCTCGACGACACTGAAGAGGGAAATGGAAGAGAGGCAGAAGGAGATGGAGAACGACTCTTCCAGCAGCTCCATGAAAACTATTGAAGGCCTTGATGTTTGAATAGGCCGAAATCACTAACCTGCCAGCATACAGGGAAGAGGTATACCTTGAGAAGTTCAAGACCCCAGATTTCGAAAAGTATGATGGAACCGGCTGCCCCAAAATGCATACCAGGCTATATGCCCGGAAAATGAGCAAGTATGCTCAATACGACCAACTTATGCTCCAGACATTCCAGGATAGCCTCACAGGCCCTGCACTGGTCTGGTATGCTCACCTGGACTTCAACATTATCAACACTTGGGAGAAGCTAGCCCAAGCGTTTTATGAACAATATAAGTTTAATATTGAAGTCGCTCCATCTGTAATCGACCTAGGGAGTCTCGAAAAAGACATGCTAAGCCGTTCAAGGAGTATGCTCAGCGCTGGAGAGCCCAGGCCACTAGGGTAGCAACCCCGATATCTGAGAAGGAATTGACATCCATATTTGTCAATAACCTTGGACAAGACCTATTTTTCGCACCTGGTAGGCCAGACCTCATCCAGTTTTGTAGAGGTAGTGGCTGCGGGATGTAGGATCGAGAATGCCATCACCACCGGTAGACTCCAAACAATGGAGCCTTCTAGGGTCACACCAACACAAAGGCCTTAGGAGGAAACAGAGCTAAGGAGCCTACAGTCAGCACGGTACATTCCGGTAAGGCAGAAAAAGCCGGGACTCATGTGATATTCCAAACCACGAGTACCCCAATCCAACAACCCACGAAGGGTCATACTCAGGCCGTCAAGGTCCCAAGACAGTTCACTCCAATCCCCATATCGCTCAGTCAGGTCTTCGCTCGGTTGAGGGCAGACAACTTGATTAGTTTCGAGATCCCCAACGACCGGTACAAGCCCAAGAACTTTGACTCAACCTCAAGTGTGACTACCACATAGGTCAGGAGGGGCATTCCACAGATAGGTGCTAGAGGCTCCGGCACAAAATCCAAGACTTAATTGATTCAGGAATCATACAATTGGATTTCGTGAACGCCCCAGCAACCCAATGTCAACACCAACCCACTGCCCAATCACAGGCTCACCATCAACATGATCACGTCAGAGGAGTCGGCTCCCAAAGAAGCCCCTAAAAGAATCCAACTGAGCAACAGAAGAAACAATCCACCAAGCTCCAGAGGAAACACCCAAAGGCGTACATTAAAAGAAGGTGATTAGCCGGAGACCCAACGGTCGCACTTTGGGGGAATCACACGGGAGATTTCAGTATTTAGTGAACTATCTTATACCCGACCGAGCAAGGGCTACCTAGTGGATGTGGGACCGGAATTTGAGAAGGAAGATAACCCGGTAAGGAAGAGGGGAAGACCATCAACACGATCAACTCTCAGAAGCCTAGGGTTATACAATGCTATGAGGGACAATCAACTGAGGTACAAATCCCAAAAAAAAAGATATGTATTCAATGTTCCCATACCGGCAGAGAATTACAAGGCTGCACCGTTCGACTATCGAGCCCTCGAGCAAGTGCGACCTCCTATAGTGGGAGGTATCACCGCTCTGGGAGATTATATGATCCAAAGTATAAGAGCCCGACTAAAGAACCTAATAAGGAAAAGGGGGAAGAAGAGGAAGAGGGTCTTGCTGCATTTACGAAGATGATTAAGGCCAGCGAATACAAGATCATGGAACAATTAAATAAGGTTCCAGCGCAGATATCGCTCATGGGCCTTCTCACAACATCTGAGCCTCACAGGGAAGCACTCTTTAAAGTCTTAAAACAGATTCAAGTCCTAGAGGGCATCGCTATAGACAAAATGGGTCATGTGGCGGACTCCATCTTCACAGTGGACCAGATATCCTTCTCTCCGGAAGAGCTAGGAGAAGAGGGAGACCAACATACCAAACTGTTGTTTATAGTGGTCAGGTGCAATGACACCATTGTCTCCCGGGTACTTATCAATAACGGATCATCTCTCAACGTTTGCCCATTGGCAACGCTCGACTTATTGGGGGTCGATCCAAGCAACATAAAACCAAGCTCCACGGTGGTCAGAGCCTTCGACGGATCCAAAAGAGACATAGTAGGGGAGGTGAACCTATCGGTGGAAATGGGTCCACAAGTATTCCACATCTCCTTCCAGGTCCTCGACATCCCAAGATCTTTCAACTTGCTTTTGGGACGACCTTGGATACATGTTGCTGGAGCCATCCCCTCTAGTCTCCACCAAAAGGTTAAATTCATCGCAAACGCGCAAATAGTCATTGTACTGGGTGAGCAGGATTACGCCATATATAAAGAGACTGCCATACCTTACATTGGGGAAGAGGGTTTCAGAAGACCTAGGGCTACAAATTTTCAACGAAGTGAACATGGTGACCAACAAGGAGGGCCATCAGTTTAAAGAGGGCCAGAACGATGACGTTTGGACTGGGTACATTCCTACGGCCGCAGAATGAAGCACAAGTAAGAAGTGTCAAAGGCGAGAATGAAGGGGAAGCTGATTGACACCCAGATGTGCATCCCACCTCTCCAACAATCTTTCCTGAAAGGCAAACATCATTCAAGAGCTTCGGATAAATGAAGAGAACGACAGCAAAGGGAAATTAACCCCCCGCACATCTAACCAGCATCCGGCTCTGAACAATTAGTTTTGTTATCCTATCAGTAGCGCTAGGTTAGCTCAAAAGTAGAGAAAAATTATTAAACAAGTTTTATTGAGACTCTTATCAAATTGAGTCACAATTTGTTTTCTTTTTCTTATATATATGCTTTCATTTTAATGTTACTCAAATCTCCTACCATCGAACATCAGGGATATTTCGCGCAGGTAAAAAGTAAAAACGTCGATATCGTTTCCAACGCTGCTGGGTCAGTTGTTGAAGGCGATATCTTAGACCACGAAATAATACAAGAAAATTGGCTAAAACATGAACAAAGAGGAATCTCGATCGACGAGCCGGTGGAGACAATAAATCTAGGAAGCATGGAAAACCTTAAGAACTTAGAATCGGGACCAGCTTGAGTGCCGAGCAAAATGTGAGATAATCGAGCTATTAACGGAATATGCAGATGTGTTTGCCTAGTCATATGGTGACATGCCAGGGCTAGACCACAGGCTTCCTACAAAGGAAGATGTCAAACCTAAAAAACAAAAAACTGAGAAGATTTAGGCCTGACATCTTACTAAAAATTAAAGAAGAGTCAAGAAACTACTAGAAATAGGGTTCATTGAAGTGTCCGATTACCAGAATGGGTAGCAAATATAGTCCCCGTCATGAAAAGAACGGAAAAGTACGCGTTAGCGTAGACTTTCGGGACTTAAACCAAGCTACGCCAAAGGATAACTTCCCCCTACCTCATATTAACGTTCTAGTAGACAACACTGCGGGAAACCATCTTTTCTCATTCATGGACGGTTTTTCAAGAGATAATCAAATAAAAATGGCTGAGGAAGATAAAACCAAACGACCTTCATCACAACATGGGGAACTTTCTGTTACAAAGTCATGCCCTTCGGTTTGAAAAACGCCGGGGCAAACGTATCAGAGAGCCATGCTCACCATACTTCACGATATGATGCATTGAGAGGTTGAAGTATATGTCGACGACATGATAGCCAAATCCCAAGAAAGGAGAAAGCCATATAGATATCCTGAGAAAATTATATTTAAACGACTGAGAAAATTCACAGCTTAAGTTAAACCCAAAAAAATGTACTTTTGGGGTCATAATAGGGAAATTGTTAGGGTTTGTCATAAGCCAGGAGAGCATTAGAATCAACCTTGACAAGGTAAGTCTATATTAGAGTTACCTTCCCCACGCTCCGTTAAAGAAGTAAGAAGCTTATTAGGAAGATTAAATTACATAGCTTGATTTATCTCACAGCTCACCGACAAATGCCGGCCACTATTTCGTCTGTTGAAGAAGAACGCCACAATAGAATGGGACGACGAATGCGAAGAGGCATTCAGGACGATCAAGGACTACCTTATAAAACCTCTAGTCTTGATAGTCCCGAAACAAGGGAAACATTTATTCCTATACCTCACTATACTCCCTGAATCCATGGGATGTGTGCTAGGGCAGAAAGATGACGAGGGAAGAGAGTGTTCCATATATTATCTGAGTAAGAAGTTCACAGATGGGGAACAGAGGTACTCGGAGGTGGAGAAGACGTATTGTGCGCTAATTTGGGTTATGCATCGGCTAAGGCAGTATACCCTTTACTATCATATTGAGCTGTTGACAAGACATGATCCCTTGAAATACTTGGCAGAGAAACCGGCTTTGATAGGGAGAATCTCTAAGTGGCAAATGCTCCTATCCGAGTTCGACATTACATACATAAATCAGAACTCGATGAAAGGGCAAGCCTTAGCCGACAATTGGCGGAACACCCTATCGAGGACAGATTCCCAAGAACTACAGGCCCAATTTCTGGATGAGAATATATTGACAGTGGAAAAATATGCCCGGG